>JAJJKW010000037.1:0-38907 GCA_023805745.1 Isotricha sp. YL-2021b | reverse complement strand
CCCAATCCCCAATCCCCAATCCCCAAAATAAATTTAATACAAATGAGAAGATAAAACAAAAATATTTTATTTGACACAAAAAAAATTAAATTTATTCAAAAAAATAATTGATTAATTAATTTAGTTTATTTATAATATTTAATAATTTACTTTAACTTTAAACCTTTTTTTTTTTATATTAAATTTTTTTTATAATTTTAAGAAATATACAAGAATATAATTTTTATGTTATATTTCATTATAAATTGTCAAAAGGTAATAAATCAAAAGAAATTTTCTTTTTAATTTTTGGGTTAAAACTTAAAATTAGATTTTTAGAATCATTTATCTTTTTTTTTAATATTAAAGTCTCTCTTGTACTTTTTTTGCTTATTTTACTATTTTCTAAAGTTTCTTTTCTAAAAATTTCATTTATATTATTATTACTTTCATATGAATGGTAAAACTGTGGAAAATCATCATTTATATTTTGTGATAAAGAAATCCTAGATATAGGAATTTGTCTTGTTGTATTATATAAAACAACATCCATTGTTCCCTTTTCCATTATTTTATAAGTTGGATTATAAAATTTATAATTTTTGTTTCTTTTTCTTATTAATTTTATTGGGTTTTTGTTTTTATTTTTACTTTTACTTTTTTTTAAAAATTTATAATTAATTTCTTTAGAAAAAGATTTATAAATCTTCTTATAATCATTATTAATTGAATTATCAAAAAAGGAATTTTTTTGATTTCTTTTGTGGTTTTTATAATTATTTAATAAATTAAATTTAACTGTTTGATTTTCATTATTTATCTTTAGCAATTTTTGTTTTTCTTTCAATAATAATTCATTTTTTTTTGTTAAAGGTCGAAATGTTTGAGTATTAAAATTATAATTATTATTATTATTTTCTCCATTATTAAAATTTATTTTTTCAAAATTAAATGATAATTTAAGTTGATTTGGTTTATTTTCCTTTATTTCAATTTTATCAGAATTAAAATAATTTTGAATTTCTTCAATTTGTTTTTCTTCAACAGAAGAATTTCTAATATATTGTCCTTGAATGGAATTTTCAAAAATCATTTTAATATTACAGAATCTTTTACAAATAATTTCTTTTTTTCTTTTTTCTACTTCTTTAAAATAATTTAAAGCAAAAATATGACCTTTAAAAATTGTATTAATAAATTTAATATTAACAGCAAAAAAGACTAATTTTTCAGACAAACATATTCCAGAACAAATTAATTTATTATCATAAGTTAAATCATCCATTCCAATTACTTCACCTTCTCTATAATAAGCAATTGATATATTCATCTTTTTTTTTATATTATTTTTAGAAGATATTTTTTTATTTGATAAATTTGAAATATATTCATTAATTAAATCATAAGAACAATTATTTATAATTAATTTTATTTCACCTGATTTAATAAAATAAAGTTCATCTCTATTAAAACCTTGTTTAAAAACATATTGATTCTTTTTTATTTTTCTTTCAACAAAACAATTCCAAAATTTTCCGAAAAAAAAGGTTTCTGAGAGATTTCTAAAAATTGAAGTATTATGAATATAAGTTAAATTATCTTTTTTAATATTTTCATGAAGAACTCTAATACATTTATTATATGAATCAGAGGTTAAAATTCCAAAAAGAGAATTTTCCTTTACAAAAATAGAAGCAGTTCTTTTATTTTTTATATTAATTAAAGCAATTTCTCCAAAAGAACTTCCATTACTTAATTCACAAACTTTAAAATAACCATATATTTTAAATATTTGTTTTTTAACTGATTTTTGATTATTTATGTTAATATTATTTAATGTCGATTCAAATTTAATATTTTCACAATTTATTTTTGAAATATAATTTTCAAAATCAATGTTATTTAAATCTATATTTGGTAAAGGAATTTCAATTTCATTAAAATTCATATTTACTTTTGATAAATTTTCTTTTATTGTTTTCTTATATAAATATTCTTCTTTATAACTATATAAAAAATTTAAATGTTTTAAAAATTGAAAATCTGTCATTTCTATATCAAATAATTTTGGAATTAAAACTATAACTTTGCCTGATATTGTTATAAAAAATTCTTTTCCTATTTCTCCTATTCTCATTAAAAAACAATTTTTATTTATATTTTTTGGTGTTAAATCTTTCACTAATTTATTTAATATATATTCTAAATTTGCTTGTCCTTCTTCTTGTTTTAATAAATCTGCAAAATTTTTTAATTGAGTTAAATATAATTCTAATATAAAAGTTTCATCTTTATTTTTATTTTTTTTATTTAATAATATTCTAACAATATTAGAAGCTTCTTCTGAATTTAACAATTTTTTTAATTTCTCTTGATTTTCTAAATTATTTTTTATATTTTCTAGAAAACTTTCAACTTGTTTATTTTCATAATATTTTAATGATTTTCTTCTTCCTGAACTCATTTTATTTTATTTAATACTATTCTTTATATTTATAATGGGTCATTTAAAAAAATAATATTATTCCTATCTAATAATATTCAAAAATAATATTTATTTTTTTATTTTAATAATGAATGAACATTTAGGAGAGAATTTTGTTTTTAAAAATGATAAAAAGAAATATAAAATAAAAATAATACATGTTAGTTCAAATATATCCTTTAGAGTTGATGATGATAATTCTCCAAAAAAATTATATAAGGATAATTATTCAATCAATGATTTTAGAAAATTTGATAATTTTTTTTATTCTTTTGAAACAATCAAAAATATATATCTTTATTTAATAGACTTATTGAAAGAAAATAAGTTTAATTTATCAGAAAATGAAGAACAATTGATCTTGTCATTGAAACCAAATCAATTTTTGAATGAAATTAAAATCCCTTTAAATTTATCAGATCCTTATTTTGATACTATGTTTAATTCATTATATGATTCATATAAAAAATTAAAGGAAGAAATAGCTGAATTAAAAATAGAAAATTTAAAAATGAAAATTCAATCTTGTTTAACACCTGATGATAATAAAATTGTAATAAAAACAATTAATGAAATTTCTTTTGAAATTATATGTAATTATCCAGGAAAAATTTATAAAGAATATAAAAAAAATGATTTTCAAATTTTAAATTCAAAATCTGATATTGAAAAAGATAGTTCTGATAATAATAGTGATTATAATTCAGAAAATGAAAATAAAAATATAAAAATAGAAGAAAATGAAAAATCCTTTAATTTAAAAAATGAATCATTTTTTAATGAATTGTTTAAAAAAATGAGTGAAAGTAATAATAATTTTTATTCTTTGTTTCAGGCTAAATTGATTCAATATAAAAAAAAAAAAGAATTTTCAAGTTTTATTGAAATTATGATAAAAAATATGAAAAATGACACTAAATATATTTCTTTAAATATTGATTTATTAAAAAAATTATCATCAAATCTTCCATTAATAGCAAAAAATAAAAAAGAAAAAGGATGTCCTATAATATTAGGTATAAATAGTTTACAATGGCTTGATTGTTGGATAAAATTATCTTTTGATAATATAAAAGATTATGAAAATTGTTTTATTGGAGTTGCAAAATTTATTGAAGAATTAGCTAAAAATCTTTTATTACTGAGAAATACATTTCCTTTAATTTTAAAGGCTATTTTAAATGAGATCAAGAATAATATAAAAAAAGATGAATATGAACTTTTAATTTCAGTTTTTATAATTGTTTGTAAATCTTTTATTATATATCAAAATAAATATGATAATTTAAAAAATTCAACAGAATTTAACAATTCAAAAAAAAATATTGGCGAAATGATTCAAAATCTTCAAAACATTGAAAAAGTTCAAACTTCTAATGTGAACATTCAAGTTGAAATTAAAAATTTAATAATTTTAAATAGAAATTATTTTCAAATTTTATCTAATAATTTTAGTCAATTAAATTATAACATGAATAATTTATCAAATAATCAAAATAATGAAGTACAAAACATTTCTAAAAGTTATGTTTCCTTAAATCAAAATAATCAAAATTTAATAAATTCAGAATTTAAATATATTAATAATAATAAAGAAATTAAAGAAAATAAAATGAATTTGATGACTCAATCTGTTTTTCCAAAATTAAATGTCTCAGAGTCTAATTATATAAATAATAATATATTTCCTAATTTTAATGATAATAACATTAATAGACCCAATAATAATAATAATATAAATAAAAATAATAATCAAATCAATAAAAATAATAATATAAATAAAAATAATAATCAAATCAATAATAATAATAATATAAATAAAAATAATAATCAAATCAATAATAATAATATTAAAAAAAAAAATGAAATAACTCAAAATCAAAAGATACCATCTTCTTATAAAAATAAAACAGTAGAAAAAAATAGAGAAGAAAGATTAAATGAATCAATTGAAAGTGATTTACAATATTATATCTCATTTTTAACAAATGGAGGAAAAATGGAAGAATTTGAATGGAAAATAATAACTGATTTATATAATAATCAAAGATATGACATTTCAGAAATTTTTATGTCTTATATAAAAGCAAGTCTTTTAATTGTAAAAAACAAAAATATTTTATCATATGCAAATATATATATGACAGAAATTATTTCTTATTATGCTAAAATTGTTGATGAAAATCAAAAAAAAAATATAAAGAAAACTATTCATCTCCTTTTAAATGATATTACTTATTATTATCAATCTAATATTTATATTAATGATATTTTGGCAAATTCAATTTTTTATTTCTTATATTATCAATATATACAATATAATGACATTCAAATTACTTATAAAAATAAAAAAGATTATGAAAAATATTTCATTATTTTAAAAAAAATTTATTTAATTGATGGACAAAAAAGTACTTTAAAAACTTTTAGAAAATTTGATTTTGTTAGAAAAAATCAACAAACTTTTGAAAAAATTATCAATAATTCCAATTATTAAAGATATTTAATATATGATATAAATTTTTTAAATCTATAAAATAAATTTAAATTCAATATTAATAAAGAAAAAAATATTTTAAAAATTATTAAAAAATTTTTTTTTGTACTAATTTTGTTTAATTTTATACTATTTTTTAAATAATATAAAACAATAATTAATTAAATATGGGAAAGAATACTAAAAATCAAAATAAAAATTTATCAAAAAAAAATAAAAGTATCATAAATTATATAAAAAAAAAAGATAGAATAAAACCAACACAAGAGTTAGATATGCTTAAATTTAAGCAAAAAATAAATTTGGAAATAGAAAATAATCCATTTCCAAAAATGGATAATGTAATAAACAATCATCATCAAGAAAACAATTATTTATCCTTATATAAAAAGTATATAAATGAAGAATTAACTCCATTATGTATAGTTTTTATAAATAGGATAATTTCTAATTCAAAAACATTAGATTTAACAGTAAAAAATAATAATGATCTTCATAAAATTTTATTAACTTTAACAAAGCAATTAATGATGAATGAATATGAATTAACAATTTTTTCAATGATTTTAGATGAGTTTGGTTGGTCAAATCTAGATTTTTCAACATATGATTATTTAATGTTTATTGGGTTTTTTGTAAAAAAATTATCTAGTGATGATGAGTTAATTATTTTTGAATATATTAAAGACCAAGATAATTCCATTAACGATAAATATGCTAATTGGAAAAAAATTTATAATGATAAAATAAAAAATCATAGAAATTTTACTTATAGTGAAGTAAATAATAGATTTAAATTATTAAAAAAACCTTTTAATATATATTGTAAAAATAATTATATAGATTATAATAATATAGTTGATAAAATATTAAAAATGTGTTTGCCTTATAATGAAAATAAACAAAAAGAAGAAGAAGATATAATTTCAATTGATGAAGAAGAAAAAAATAAAAAAAGTGTAAACCTTAAACAAATAAGTTTTAAGGTTAAAAATATTCCGAATGAAAAAGCAATTTCAACTTCATCAAATAATAAACTAAAAAAAAATTTAGGAAAAAAAGTAAAAAATTCATCTTCAATAGAAAATATCAATAATGATTTAAAGAATTATAATATTAATGACAATAAAAATAATCAAAAAAAAAAAAATGAAGAAATATTAAATTTAAAAATAAATAATTTCAAATCTCAAAATTTTGATAATGGAATAAAAATGGTAAATCCATATTTTCAAGGATTTAATTTTTATTCAAATCCATATGAAAAAAAAAATGATTTGTCATATAATTATTTAATACCTCAAAATAATCACAGTCAACAATCTTTAACAAATATTCAAGTGAAAAATCCTTCTTTAATAGATGTTAATATGAATAATTTGACAAGGAAATCTTTACAAAAATTAGAAAATGAAGAAGATAATTTAAGAAATCTTTTAAATAGATCAAATAATAATTTTTTTCAAAGTGGTTTTAGTTTAAATAACGTCTATGATAATAATCTTGATCTTTTTAATTTAAGAACTTCATCTATGTTTAGTAATAAATTTGAAAATTTTTCAGATATTAAATTAAATGATAATAATAATATTTCTGTTCAACAAAATCAAAATAATCATTTTTCTCTTGATAATGTCTTAAGAAATAATAGTAATAAAGTCCTTGGAGTTTTAAATAATAATTATGCTATTAATTATAATAATAATAATTTTTCTCCAGCTTTTCAAATTCCAATTAATAGAAATAATATGAGTTTAAATAATATAAATAATAATGTTCATGAAAATCAATATTCTTCTTTTTTTGATGATAAAGAAGACAATAAAGATAAAAAAAATTTACTTGGAATGTATAATCAATTAAAACAAGACCAAATAAATAAAAAATAATTATAAAATAAATATTAATTTAACTCAATATATATAGTTTATATTTATCATATAACTTGAAGAAAGTTTAAATCTATAATTTTTAAATAAATTTTTTTTTTTTTAAATTTTAAATTAATAATAATTTAATGCAGTATAATTATTTAATTAATCTAATAAATGTCGTATTTTAATAGTTTTTTAACAATAGATGAAACGTGCTACATTTTCATTTTATAAAAAAAAGAAATGAAAATTAAAAAACAACATCATTTATAAAAAATCAAAATAAATACTTATAATAATATTAATTATCAGATAGTCAATTTAAAAGTTAAAGTCATAGTTTTATTGGTAATAAAACTGAAATAAAAATAATAAATATTATTAATCAAAAATAATTCTCATTATTTGAAGAATACTCAAAATTCAAAATGTAAAAAATGTTATTGGAAATATCAGATAAAAAATATTTTAAGAAAATAAAGATAAACAAATAAAGAAAAAAATTCAATTCTTTTCTTCTTTTTTGTAAATAAAAATAAATGATTTAAATCAATTTTTAAAAAGATAAAGTATATATGTCAATTTTTATTTTTTTATTTATTTTTTTTGATTTATAATTAATAGTTAATAAAAAAGATAATTTAAAATGTCTTTTTCAAATTTATCCAATAAGACTTTAATATATGATAACTCATCAAATACATATGAAGAGTTTATTAAAAAAGCATCAGAAGATATGAAAACCAATAATAATATTAAAGATTTTTTTTTTTATTATGAAAAAAATGGAAAAAAATATGGTATATTCAATGATTATTCTTTTAAAAAATTTACAGAATTAATTAAAGATAAAAAAGACCGAGTTGCAATACAATTTGAATTAAAAAAAGATCTTATAAAAGATAAAAAAAAAAATAAAAATGAAAAGAGTTTTGATATTTCAAATTTAAGTCAAGATGAAATAACTGATAAAATAGATGAATTAATAAAAGAATATTTAAACAAATATATTTCATTAATCTCAGAAATTAAAAATAGAGAAAAAACAAAAACTGAAGAAAAAATTGAAGAATTAAGGAAAATTAGTTTTAAAAAAGAGTTTAATCAAGATTTTATTAATCAAATAATTTTTGAGAATGTTTTAAATAATTCTGGTTTTATACCTAATCCTGAAAATAAAATGAGTAAATATTTTCTTAATTCAAATAAAGAAGTTTGTCATTATTGTAATTCAAATGATTTTAAAATATCATATTATTGTTTAGATTGTAAATTTTATATTTGCGAATATTGTTTTCAAGCTCTCCAAAGTTTTAAACATTTCCATCGATTATCTTTAAAAAAAACCAATTAAAAATAGTTAATATTTTATTAATTATATTAAAAAATATTATTCATTTTTTTCATTTTTTATTTCTTCCTCTTTTTTCTCTTCTTTTTTTTCTTCTTTTTTTTCTTCTTTTTTCATTTCTTTATGATTGATTGAATCTCTATTAGTATCTAAATTTAATATTACATTTCCTTCTTCTCCAACATTATATTCTTCAAAAATTTGTTTTATTATATCATGAATTTCATTATCATTAAAACCAAAATTAACCAAATTAAATTTATAGCTTACTAAGCAAGAAAAAATAATATTATTTTTTTGATTATTATTATTTTGTTCAATATAGGATAAATCTTTTTTTAATCTTAAACAAATAGAATAAATCCAAGTTTTTTTTTCTTTAAAAATGTTATGATTTTTAATATCATCTTGTAATAAAACTTTTGATAATCCTTCTTTATTTTTATAAAAAGTTTGGGATAAAATTAAAATTATTTCAATAAAATCGTAACTTTCTTTTCTATAAATATAATCTAATATTAAAAGAAAAATATCTTTTAAATTGTCAAATCCAGTATTACATAAGTTTATTAATTGATTTCTTATTCTATTTAAATGAGATAAAAAAAAAGAAATATATTTGTCACAATCTTCACCATTAAAATACTGTTTTAATTTTTCAAAATTATTTCCAATTTTTCCTTGATATAATTGAGTTATATATTCTCTTAAATCAAGAAATTTTTTTTTAGTTGTCTCATTTTCATGTTCTAAATAAGGAGAATAATAATGAAATTCTTGAGAAACAAAATTTTTAAATATAGGAATTAATTGGTTTCCTTCATTAAATTCATTTTTTAATTGATTGTAATCAAAAAAATTTGAACTTAAGGAAACAAAAGTTGAAAAATCTTCTTTTATTGGCTTTTCTATATAATTTAAATGATTTTTAATAAATTCATTTAATTCTTTTTCTAGGTCAAAATTATTTATTAAATTATCTAATTCATTTATTGAATTTGAAATTTCATTATTTATTTTTTCTTTGCTTATATATTTTTTCATAAGAATAATAAAATTATTTAAGTATTTTTCTCTAATATCTTTAAAATGATTAAAAGATTCTTTCGAAGAATTAATTAAATTGTCTGCTGAAAAATTATAATTATTTATTGCATTAATATATTTTCTTGTTGATTCTTGACTTGAATTTTTAATTTTTTTTTCATGAAATTCATTCAATTTTTCTACAAATTTTTTATCAGATATTTGTATTTTTTTATTGCTAACTAAATATTTAGTTCTCTCTAATAATTGGTTTAAATATTCTACTCCTATTTTATAATAATCATCTTTTCTATTATCAAGAATGTTTTTATTGAATTTATATTCATTTAATATATTTAAATATTCCATTTTTTTATTATCAAAATTTAATTCTTCGTTTAATAAGAGTTTTGCAAAAGAAGGGCAAATTTCATTTTGTAATTCATTATATAATTCAAGATGGTGTTTGAATTTTATTTTAAAAAAATCATTAATTTTTGTAATAAATGAATAAATAAAAGAATTATAGTTATTATTATTATTTATTTTAATTAATTCATAAATTCTATTTATTGTAGAAGTATATTCTCCTTCAATATTTTGATATTCTGTTAAAGCAAAATATAAATTTTTTAATATTTTTATTTCTTCATCCTCTGTGAAAAATAATTTTGTTACATCAAATATTTTTCCAATATTTAATTCATTAATCATTTATTTAATTTAATAATATAAAATAATAATAAAAATAATAAAATTTGGAGCTTATTTTTTGAATTATATTTATATTTATAATTGTTAAGCTATTATTTGAATTAAATGATATAGGTTTCCTTATAATATTCTATTTTTTAATCATTTTCTTTAAATAATAATAATATTATTATTTAAAATAATATTTTTAAATTATCATTACAATATTATTTATTATAAAGATAAAATTTTTTTGTATTTCTTTTTTTGTGATTTTATTATGCCTATTAAATTATATATTCATTTATTTTATTATTTATTGATGATAATATTTTTAACTAAAAAACATCCTTTTTTAAAATCTAAAGATAGTTATTAAAATTATTTCTTTCAATATGGTTTTCTTACGATAATTCTATAATATTTTTTATTGACCATAAAAATATAAAAAAATAATTTTAAAAAATTATCATAAAAAATGCAAGAAAATAAATCAAATAACTTCCACAAATTAATGAGTGAAGTTCTATTATCTTTATATTCTAAAGAAGGAAAAGAAATAAATTATGTTTCTAAATTAAAAAGAGACATTTTTTTCAATATTTTAAATCAAAAAGAATTATTAAAAGAATCTCCTTCTTTTTTAAATTATTCAAAAAATAATTTAGAAAAAAATGATAAACAACTTTATGATAAAATAGTAAATATATATTCTGATACTTTAAGGAAAAAAGATTTTTTTTTATATAAAGAAATAAAATCGGATATTTCAACTTTTTTAAATAATATTAAATATTTTTCTCCAAATAAAGATAAAAAGACAAAATCTTCAGAAAATAAAAATATCATAAATTCTCTTACAAGAAATTCTTCTTTTTTATTTTCAAAAAGAGAAGAGAATTTATCAAAAATTCATTATAAAATTAATTCTTTCAAAGAATCTTTTTCAATAGAAAATCCTAATAAATCAATGAATAGATGTAATTCAATGAAAGAAAAAAATTATAAATTAAATGAATGTAATCCTAAAGTATCTATTTTTAAAAAAAATTTAAATAAATTATTATTAAAAAATTTTGGTGAATATCTTCCTCAAAAATCAATTTCAAAAAATCTCAATTTTTTTAATTATATTGTTAATAAAAAATTTAGAAATCGAAATAAATTTTTAGATAAAGGAACATTTTTGACAAATCAAAAAATTGAAAAAATAAAACAAGATATTTCATTATTAGAAACTCAAATTGATACACAAAAAAATTTAAATTTAAAATTAAAAGACTTCAATAAGAGAAGTTTTAATTCAAATAAAAATACTTTTTTTGAAGGAACTTTGGATCAGACATTAAATAAATCTGAATTTAATGATAAAGTTTCTTCTTTTAAAAAAAGAATAGATTTAAGTAGTTTTATTTAATTTAATAAATAATATTATTATAGTTTTTTGAGTATTAGAAACAATCTATTTTTTTTAGAATATTATAATACTAAATTGTTATTCTATTAGTATAATATAAATTAAACTTTTAAATAATATAAAATAATAAAATTTTTTTTTATATTTCTATGATTGAATTTGAGTTTTAAACATTTTGTCTTTAATAATTATTTTCTTCTTTTTATTAATTTCTTTTAAATTTTCATTAATTAATTCAATATTTTTTTTTAAAGGGAAAAATGAATTATAAAATGGTATTTCTTTTTTTTTAATAAAATTTTTAGGATTAAAAAAATTTAAATCATCTTTTTTATTTTCAATATTTATTTTTTCATCATTAAAAGAATATTCTATTTTTTTTCCTTTTCTAGAAGTAATATTTAAATCATCATCCATAAATTTTAATTTAATATTTCCTTTTAACTGACTATAAAAATCAATATTTGAAGAAAATGGAATTTCTACTTTTGGTAAAGGAAATTTTAATTTAGTTTTTCTATTTGGTGTAATACTTTTTATTTTTCTTCTATTATTAAATATAGTTAAATAAGGTTCTGGATTAATTTTATCTTCTTCATTTTCTACTTTTATAAAAGGAAAAGAAAATTTATTATTTATTATAGGAAATTTATTATGTTCATATAATAAATTTGAAATATAAACATCTTTTTGAAGTAAAAAGCCACTTAGAATTTTTTTATCTTTTTCCCAATTCATAATTAAAATTAATCAATTAAAAGAAAAATTAAAATTTATATTATTGAAATAATAATAATAATATAAATCTAAAAATATAAAATATTTAATAAGTCAATATTATTTTTTTTCTTTATTAAGAAAAATAACAATAATAGTAATATCATCAATATATTCTCCAATATTTTTAAATTTTTCACTAGCTAATAAAACTAATTTTTCAACAGCTTCTTTAACATTATTTTCTTTATAATATTTATTAACAATATTTCTAGCTTCTTCATTAGAAACAACTTCCCATAAACCATCAGAAGCTAAAATAATAAATTTATCATCATCTTGAATATTAATATCTATAATTTCTGGTTCATTAATAACTCCAATTTTTTTAGCAACAAAATCTCCTAATGATCTACTCATTGCTATCCCAGGATAATTTTTTCCTTTCATATATACTCTAAAAGGAATATTTATTTCTATATTTTTTTTATTGTTATTATTTATATTATCTAAATAATCTTCTATATGAGAATCTATCATTTTTTTTATATCTCCTCCATTTTTTAATATTCTTTCTTTTTCATGGTAATTATTTGGTTTTTGATCATTTGATAAAAGAAATATTTCATTTGAATTTTTTATTAATATTGCTCTACTATCACCTACATTTGAACATAATAAATGATTTCCTATAATAAAAATTGAACATGAAGTTGTTCCACTAAATTCTTTATCATAATCTGTATTATTTATTTTCTCATCTATTTTCTTATATATTGATTTTAATATTATATAATTCATATATGTTATTCTTTTATATAAATTTTCTGTATTTATATATTTGTTTAATGATGTTATTTTTAAATTTAAATTATTTTTACCATTTTCTACTCTAGGAATATAATATAAATTACTATGATTTGAAAAATAATCTATAAATTCTTCTTTTGCTAAATTACTTATAAAATGACCATTTTGACCATGACCATCAAAAATTGAATATATATTATAATTTTTTATATTAAATATATCTTCTAATATTAAAAAATTATCTTGATTTATTTCTTTTGTCCCTTTTTGACTTATTGAATAAATATTATGTATAATTTTATTTTTAGACTTAATTGGAGATAAATTATTTTTTCTATTATGAATTGAATAATTTATTGTATTCTGTTTTTTTATTGTTTTAAAAATATTTTCATTTTTTTCTTCTTTTTCATAATCATCTAATTGTGAATTATTTTTTTCTTCATCATCCAAAGCATTTAAAGTAATGCAAAATTCATTTTTTTTATCACTATTTTTTTTATTTTCAGGAATATTTTGAATATTTATCAATTTTTTATCACTAAAATATAATGCTTTTGGTCTTTTAATTTCAGGTGAATAGATTTTAAAAGAAGGATTTATGTTTTCCTTTAATTCTTTTGTTTTTTTTGATAAATCAGCTAATATTTTTAAATATATTTAATTATTATACATGTATGAGTTTCCTTTTCTTTTTTAAAACAATGATTTTTTTTTGAACTTTTTTTAGATATAATACTAACATTTTTATAATATATTTTACTTTGAATGATATTGTTCTTCTTTTGTATTCAAATCAATCATTTAAATAAAATTTTTTTATATATATTCTAAAATAGTATAAACTTTGATTTTTAAAAAAAAAAACATTCTTAATTAATTAAATATATAAAATTTGTAACTTAAAAAATAAAAAAAAAATGAATAATAGTCTTAATCCAGATATAATAATAAAAGATGATCCTTATTGGAAAGAAAAATTAGCTGATTACTGTTACAGTAAAGAAGTAATAAACATTCCAAAAGAATATTATCCTCAAAAAATAACACATAGAATGGTAGTTAGTAGTAATAATATTTTTAATCCAATAACTCAAAAGTATAATGATAATGAATTAGATAAATCCATTAAAAATGAAGAAAAAAAAAATATGATAAATAAAATATCATTAGATTATGATAATCAATTAAGAAATGAACAAACTTATGATATAATAAATTTACATGATAAATTATCAGCTTTAAATTATCATGAAGATTTACCTGAAGGACCTCATAAATTAAATAAAGAAGTTTCAAAAGCTCCTTATAATATTATTTCAAATATAAGTTTAGATAAACATCATTATAATAAACCAGAATTAAGACCAAAAATAAATGAAGAAAAGGAACAAAATAAGAATAAATTAATTCCTGCAAATAAATATAGAGATTATAATATTATAAATAATAGATATTTAGCTTTTGATAAGGAAAAACAAGAAACTGAGAAAGAAATAGAAAAATTAACTGCTGCAAAAAATTTTTTGGAAAAACAAAAATATGACGTAATTAGAGGTAAATTTTATAAAAAAGAACAAGAAGAAGAATTTGAAAAACAATTAAAACTTAAACAGGATAATTGGTTAAAAATGCATAGTAAAAATGGAAATGAAATAGCTATAAATCCAATAAATAATAAAGTATATAATGAAGAACAACAAAGACAATTAGATGAAAAAGAAAGTAATAAAAAAAATAGATATAAATTAAAAGATAATATAGAAGATTATTATAGAAGTTTAGATTATAATAAAGAATTAAAAGACAAAAATTATAAAGAAAATAGAATTTCCTATTTAAAATTTAAAACAAGTGATGAAAGAGGATATGATATAATAAATTTAAGGAATAATTATTCTCAATATAAAGATAATACAGATAGAAAATTAAGACAATTAAAAACTGATTGGGAATTATTAAAAGATGGTTCTGGAGAAAATGAAACTTTTTCAAAAAAAAATATATTTAAAGAACCTTATGATAAAAGTGATATTCAATTAAATCATCATAATTATATGAAAGAAAGAAAAAAACATTTAGCTTCATTACCAAATATTATTGAAGATGAAAATTTAAATTTAAAAAATAGAAAAAGTTATAGAAGTAAAATTTTACAACCAAATAATTCTATTCCTAATTATAATACTGAAAGTATAAATGAAAGAAATTATTCAAATAATAATTTAGTTCAAGTTGGTAATAGTTGTGTTATTAATAATAATCCTTTTAAATATGATAAAGAAACTTGGTTTCAAGGAACTAAAGGAAGATATTTTCCTGATAAAAATAATAATAAATATTTAAAAATATATGATAATAAACAAATTTTAGACTTAAGAGGTGCTAATCCTTTAATTTATTCTAATCAATTTTAATAAAAATAATCAATTAAGTCAAAAAATTTAAATTATTATTATATTTTTAATTAAATATATATTTATTAATAACCAGTATTTTTTCTCCAAACTTTTTTTCCTATTTCATGATACTTATAGTCAAAAAACAATTCAATAATTATACTTTTTTATTTCATTAATCACAAATGAAATCATTTATTATTTTTTGTAGTAACTATTTGTAATGTTTCTAATTAAAAATATTAACAATATTATTATAATTTAATCTATGATAATTTACTATTTTATGATATTCTTAGTTTATATATTTTTTAACAAGTTTTCTTATGATATCTATAGTATAGTAGATATTTGAGAAAATAAGTTTTTTATTTTTTTTTATTTTAAAAATATTTTTTGTAAAATATGAAAAAACATAAAACCAATTTATAATTATGATATTAATTTATTTTAATTTTATTAAAACCAAAATAATGTAATTATAACTTAAAGAATTTTTAATCATTTTTTAATAAACAAAAAAAGAAAAAATCAATTCATATTTCAAAAAAAGTTCAAAAATTAAAATAAAAATAAATCTAAAAAAATAACAATATATTAGAAAATTATTTATTTTGATAACTACTTCTAGTTAATCTTCTATTTGAAAGTTTATAAAGGCAATCAGGACATCTCCAAATTTCAGGTTCTTTTTTTAATTGAGCACAAGATAAATGAGCAACATTTGGACAATCTTCACAACAAATTAAATCACCATATTCATTACAATATAAACATTTATCATTCCAATCTATCATTTTCTTTCTTTTTTTTTTTATTGGAATATTCTCTTCTTTTTTTTCAATTTTATTTTGATTTATATCAACTAATAACTCTTCATTTCTTTTTTTATAAAAATCTCTTCTTTTATTTAAATCAAATAATATTACTTCAAAAATATCAATTGAAAAATGTAACATTGGAAAATTTTTTACTTCTTCTAAATATTGTAAATATATATCTTCTAAAGAATAACTTTCAAATTCTTTTGACCATAATTTTGCTTTATTTCCTAATTCTAAATTTTTATTTATTTTCATATAATCTAGATGACCATTAATATCAATTGGTGAATCATCATTTTGAATATTATCATCATCTATTATTTTTTTATTTGAAACTTTAATTATATTATTATTTTTTTTATATGGAGATTTTACTCTTTCATTAAACATTTTTAATAAATTTACATACTCACTTATATTATTTATACATGATATCCATGTTTTTATATTATCTCTTATTTCAAAACTTTCCCATTCTTTATTATCATTTGAAAGATAATTTGTTATTGTTTCTTCTAAATTATATAATCTGTCATATATTAAATCATATTGATTTATTTTATTTGTTATTAATTCATTTTTATTATTTTCTATATTTCTTAATGGATTTGAATAATTAATATAATTTAAAACTTTATTTTTAAATGTTTCTTCTATTGTCATTGGAATTATAATATTTGTTAATTCAGCATTATTATGTTTAATATTTTTTTTAGGTAAAAATCTTTTCATTTTATTTTTTAAATTACTTTCTTTAATTCCTTTATCAGATAAAGTATCAATTAAATTTTTAATTTCATTTTCAGAATCAATTTCTCTCCATTCATATTTTATTTTATCATTATTATGAAATATTTTAATATATATTTTACCATTCATCCAAGGAAAGAAATAATATTTAAATTTTCTCCCATCACTTCCTAAAAATTTTTTTCCTACAGTAGGAATATTATGAATATCATTTTTAGTATTTTCAATTTTATTAATTAAATCTTCTCTTTGATTTTCTATTGAATTTATTTCTTTAATTACACTTTTAAAATCATCTCTTTCTTTTTCTATTCTTTTTCTTAATTTTGCTAATTCTTGTCTTGGCATATTTTGATTATCTTCACTTAATGTTAATAATTTCTTATTTAATTGTTCTATTTTTATTTGAGGTTGAGTATATTGTTCTTGTCTTTCTAATTCTCTTTTTTTTTGTTCTATATCTTTTAATTCTTCTTCTAATTCTTTTTTTTTCTTTTTTATTTTATCTCTCTTTTCTTGTTCTTCTTTTATTATATTTCTTATAAATTTTGTTTCATAACAATTATATATTAATCCTTTTAATATTAAAATTTTTTCATCATATGAAAATAAAATATTGTAATCTATTATTGAATTTAATGTTGATAATTTTCTTATTATTTCTTCTAATTTTTCATCAATAAATTTATTTAAAGTAATTGAAGAAAAAATTAATCTTATTAATTCAGGCCAAGTTTGATAAATAAATCCATATAATTTTTTATTATCTGTAGAAAAATAATCAGAATTTATTTTAACTAATAACAATTCAATATCCGTATTATTATAAATATCTAAAAGTGGAATTGTTGATAATTCATTGATTAAAATAAATAAAATTGAAATATGTATAGAACTTAACAAATTTATTTCACTTTCTTTATAGTTTATACTTTGCGATAATGCGGAATATAAATCTTCAATTGAAAATTCGCTTAAATAAATTTTATGAGAAAAAGTTGAAATAAAATCATAAATTTGAATTAAATCAGAAAAATTATTATTATCAATAAATGTTATTTTATGTCCTTGAGGTTTATTATAATATTTATCTTCTAAATTATATATATCTGGAAACATATATAATTCATTATCTTCAATAGGATATTTTAAGGAATGTTTAGAGGATTTTTTTTGAAGAACATTGTTCCAATAATTTCTAATTAAATCACCATATATTTTAATATTTTTTTTGTCTTTAGAAATTAATTGATTTAAAGAATTAACACTATTAATTTTTTGAATTTCATGATTTTCATCAAAATAATTATTTAATTCAATATCAAATAAATCACAATTAGATAAATTAGTAATAATCCTCTTTATGCATTTATTATTTTTATAAATTTGATTTAATCCATTAATATTCTTTTCATAAATATCTAAAATTTCATTTGGAATTGGAAATAAAACAGGTAAACTTAAACTTTTACTTTGACTTGCATTATTTAAAGTATAAGTAAAATTTAAGCAAATATTTGAATTATCTAAACTAATTTTTTTATTATTTTCAAAATTTTTATTTTCTTTTAAAAAAGAATCAATTAACAAATTACCATCTTTATTAACATTTTTATTTTTCAGTGATTCTTTCTTTTTTAATCTCCATAATCTTCTTTTTTCATTTTTTAAAAGTCTTTTTCTTTCTCTCTCTTTATCTTCAGGAGTAATAATAAGATTATTATTATTTTTTTCTAATTTTTTTTGCATTTTTGGAGAACAACGTGAACAATACCAATTTCCTTCTGGAATATCTTCTTCTTTTAATTTTAAACAATTTAAATGAAAAGATCTTGGACAATTATCACATAAAATTAAATTACCGCCATCTCTACAAATTGCACATAATTCTTTATTTTCTTTTTTATTTATATTTGATCTTTTGGTCTTTTTATTTAATACATTATTATTGTTTTTCTCTTTATTTCCAGTTAATGATGTTTTTGATTGACTGTTTGTTTCATCATTTTGATCTTTTTGATTCGAGTCGTTTTTCGTGTTCAATGGAGATGATTCTCGGCTTTTCATCGTTGACATATATTTTTTTTATAAAAAATTTTAAATTAATTGTCTTTATATTTCCTGTGGAACTGGAAAATTAATTTTTTTTAAAAATAAATTAATTTAAAACTCAAAATTATTTATTTATTTATTTTTTTTTCATAGATATATTATTATTTTTTATATAAATGTTATTATAGAAATCCATTTTCTCAAAGGAACTTTTTTCCTTAGAGTATTTAAATTAAAACTGATTAAAGATATAAAGAATAATATAGATTTTATTTAATAAAATAAATTTATTTTTTAGTATTAATTAAATAAATGAAAGAAAATAGTGAAATTCAATTTATTATATAAGACATTTTAATAAACATTGAAAAAATTAAATTACATTAGAATATATAAAAAGCATTAATTTATAATTATTTATTCTTATTAATAAATCATAAATTATTCCTGTCCTTTATCAAATATTCTTTTTTTTATTTTTTTAATTCCTTAATTATGAGCCATTATACTTAGATTCCAATTTTGTTTTATTAACTTTAATATTAGTAATATTATAGCTATTTTGGTAATAAAAAGGTAAATCTTTAATTTTTAAAGGTAAAGATTTACTTTGAGCACTTAATCCACGTCTATTTCTAGATTGAGGATTATCAACTTTTTTTAAAGTATAATATTTTTCATGTGGATTAATAAACATTTTATAACCTATTTTTTCTCTATAATCCTTATCAAAATAATAATATTCATAAAATATAAAATTATAATCATTTCTATTCATTATCTTTTTATATCTTTCTAAGGTAGGAATGCCAATATTATCTTCTTCTAATATTTTATAATTCAAATTGTCATTATCAGAAATACCAACAATATAAGGAGCATTAATTTTTCCAAAATATAAATTTCTCCAATTAAAACAAAAAAACCAAGGATGATTTTTAATATCTTTAATCCCATTATAACCTAATCTATGCTCTAATTTTTTTTGTAATAATTTATTAATAAAATCAATAAATTCACAACTCCAATTTTCAGGAATTTCATATTTTTTAATAGAAATTTGTTTAAAAACAGTTTTTTGTCTAATTTCAGTAGGACTTTTTCCAATAAAAGGACATTTACCTTTCATTAATTCATATCCAATAATTCCAAGTGCAAAATAATCAACTAAAAAAGTAGGATTTTCTCCTAATATTATTTCAGGTGCCATATAACCTAAAGTTCCACTTATTTTATTTTCTTTATTTCTTTTTTTTTCATTATTTAAAATTTTTGCAGTTCCAAAATCAGTTAATTTAATATATCCTTTATTATCCAATAATAAATTTTCTGGCTTTAAATCTCCATGAATTATCATATTACTATGACAATATTCTAATCCTAATATTATACATGCTAATAAAAATTTTGTCTCTTTTTCGTTAAATTTTTTCTTTTTTCTTATATTATATCTTAAATCTCCTCCTGATAAATAATCCATTATTAAATATAAATTATCTTTATCTTGAAATGAATAATGAATATTTATTATAAAAGGATGTTTCATTTTTGATAATAAATTTCTTTCTGAAATTATATTTAATTCATAATTTTTATCAATTATTTTTACTTTTGACATTTCTTTCATTGCATATATTAAATTATTATTTTCAAATTGAACTTTCCAAACTTTTCCATAAGCTCCTTTTCCAATTAAGGCTAAACATTTAAAAGAATTTTTTGATATATTTTGAGGACCAAAAGATTCAAAACTGGAATTTGTAGTAGAATTATTTCCCATTTATATATTTTTTTAAAAAATAAAATTTTCAATATACAAACAATAAAAAAATTTCTTTAAAATTAAAAGAAATTAAAAAAAATAACAAAATAAAAAAAAAAATGGGAACCGAAAATAGTAAAGAAGATGATAATAATTTAATAAATGATAAAACAGAAGACTTATCAAATCAATGGAATGAAATAAGTAGTTATAAAGGAATGAAAAGTGATACATCATCATCGAAAAATAAAAATAAGAATAATAAAAAAAAAAAAAAATTAAATGAATCATCATCTTCAGTATCATCATCTTCAGAAACAAAAACAAAAGAAGAAACAACAATAGAAAAAAAAGATGAAAGAGTATCATTTAAATTTGAATGGAAAGAAGGAGGAAATAAAATTCAAATAGCAGGAAGTTTTTTATCAAATTGGACATTATTTGTTGAAATGGTAAAAAATCCTGAAAATGGTTTTTTTGAATTTAATATAAATTTACCAAAAGAAGTTCATCAATTTAAATTTATTGTTGATAATGTTTGGAAATGTTCAAATAATTATCCTGTTTTAAATGATGGACATAATAATTTTAATAATGTTATTGATTTAACTAATTTTATTCCTCCTAATCAAGAAGAAAATAAAAATGAGAATAATAAAGATAATAAAAATAATAATAATGATAATGATAAAAAAAATGAAAAAAAAAAAATTAAAAATAAAAATGAATATAATTGTTATATTCCTAATAAAAATGAAATGAATATTGATGCTCCTTTTACTCCTCCTCATTATATTAATTATTATGATATTGATTATAATACTAGACAAAATAACATTGGAAAAAAAAAATATTTGCATTTTGTTGAAAAAGATATTTTAAGTGAAAATAGTTGTTATAAAAATATTTTAAGTTGCCCTCATGTTAATTTAAATCATTGTTGTAATTGTTGTAAAATTGGAAATGAAGATAAATATGTTAGAAGTTGTGCTTCACAAAGATATAAACATAAATTATTAACTATTATATATTATAAACCAAAAATGGATTTTAAGAATATTAGTTAGTTTATTTTTTTTAATGAATGTTAAGTTAAAAAAGTAATTTAAATTATTTAAATAAAATGCTTAATTTTTTTAATTTTATTTTTTTATTTTATGTTTATAAATGTATTTTAATGTTTATTGAATTTATTGAATTATTCAAATTAATGATTATTTATCTACTATTTATTAAAATATAATTATTATTTAATGTTTTACATATTTAATTTTTGGTTTATCTGAATTATCTTTTTTATTTGCTTTAGATTTATGTCCTGCATCTTTAAATTGATTTCCTTGTTGTTGATTCATTTCTTCATTTTCATCATATTTTCCTATAGTTCCAACATAATCAAATAATTTTTTTCCTCCTTTACAAAGAAAATATCCTGGATAAATAAGATATAAATACCAAAATTTATAATGGAAATTTACTAATATTTCAATTAAACAATTTAATCCTAAAATATCAACTAAATAACTTTCCCAATAACTTCCTCTAAATAAATTTATTAATTGATATAAAAAATAATTCATTATATTTAAAAAGAAAAAACCAAAAATTTTTTTTTTTGTAAATGTTTGATTTTTTGAATATTTCTGATATATATTCATTATTATATAAATCATAGTGCTTATTCCAATCATCATTAAATAAATTCTATTTGATGATTCATTTTTTTTTTTATTTTTTTTTTCACTTCTATTTGCCATTTTAAAATAATGATAAAAAGAAATAAATTAATATATAATAAAAAAGAATATAATAATTTTTAAAAAATTTTAAATTAAAATTAAAAATAAATAAATATGTCCCAAAATAAACATTATTATTCAAAAAGAAATAATAGACTCTCAAAGAAAGAATTTAATAAAAAAAATAATGGAAGAAGTAATTCATATTCTTCAAGATATATAAATATGTATTTAACAAAAGAAATGGATATTACTCCAAAACATAAGAAAAATATATCAAATCAAAAATATGATTATAAACAATTAGAAAATGACTATTGTAATATATCAAGAATAAAAAATACTGAAATTAGTCGTTATGATGATACTTCTCCAAATAATTATGATCATCAAGATATTGTAAATATATTTAAAACTGATAATACAAAATTAAAAAAAATAAAAGAAGATAATAAAAAAGAAAAAGAAGAATTATTTTTTTATGAAAAAAAAGGAGATAATAATTTTATTATTTCAACAAAAGAAAAAGAAGGTTATAAAAAAAATAAAATTTCACAAAAAATAATTGCAAAATATTCTTTTTTAAATAAAACTTGGATTTTAATTCAAGAATTGTATGAGAATTCTATAATAAATTTATTTTGGACTGAAGTAAATGAAAAAATATTAAAACAATATAAATTAAGATTAAAAAATAGAGAAATAAAAGATTTAAATGAAAATGAAATAAATACTGTTTTTAAAGATGAATATAAAGAAAAATATGAAAATCAAATAAAAAAATATAATGCTTTAAATAATCAAATGAATGAGATTAATCAAAAGTTTGAATATTTAAAAAATAAATTTAACCAAGTTGATAATCAAATGAAAGAAAGAGATACATTAATAAATATATTAAATGATGAAAAAATAGATTTATTAAAAAAAGTATCAGACAAAAATAATAATGAATTTACTTCTATAATAAATACATTACAAAAAGAAAATGATATTTTAAAAAGTAAAAATGTAGTTCTAAAAAATAAAATAAAAAAAATCCCTTATTTAATAGAATTAGAAATTAAAAAATACACAGAGCAAGAAAAAAATAAATTTCATACAGAAAACAATTTTAATAAAATAACAAAAGAAAAAATAAAAAATAAAATAATCAAAGAAGAAAATTTTCAAATTAAAAGTAAAAGAAACATACAAAATGTAATATCAATAAATTACAAAGATGAAATTCAAAATTTAGAAGAAATATTAAATATAAAAGATAAAAAAATTAAAATAATATATAAAAATTTAAAATTAATAAACGAAAGTTTAAAACAATCAGGTTTTTATGATAATAACAAAAACACAAAATTTCAAAACTTAATAAACCAAACATTAGAATTATAAATAAAAAAAAAAATTATAATAATTAATTAAAATTAAAATAAAAATAATTATAAATAATAAAAAAAAAAAATTTATATATAATTAAAATGCAAAAAAAAAAAAAAAAAAAAAAATGAAAAAATAATTAAAAAAACGAAAATTATTAAATAAATAAGTTATAAAAAAAATATTTAAACTAAAATGTCAGAAGAAGAGAAAAAGAAAGTAAATTTAGTAAATTGTGATTTTTCAGCAAAAGGAAAAAGAGTAACAACTCCTCGTTCAATAGAAGCATGTAATTTAACAGGAGTAACTCCGGATGAACTTCATAAAATATCATTAGAAACATATATAAGAAGACATCATGAATGTAAAAATTTACCAAAAGAATTAATTCAAGAAAGATATGATAATTATGATAAAGTTAGAAAAGAATTAATTGAACAAGCATTAAAAATTAGAAATGAAATTGTTGCAAAAAATCCTACTGAAGAAGATAAAAAAAGAGAAAATGAATATATGAATAAAGAAGAAACTGATGATAAAAATGGTCCTAAATTAAAAGAAGAAAATGAAGAAGAAAAAAAAGAAGGAAATGAAGAAGAAAATGAAGAAAAAAAAGAAGAAAATGAAGAAAAAAAAGAAGAAAATGAGGAAAAAAAAGAAGAAAATGAAGAAGAAAAAAAAGAAGATAATAATGAAGAAAATAATAATGAAGAAAATAAAGAAGAAGAAAATAAAGAAGAAGAAGAAGAAAATAAAGAAGATGAAGAAGAAAAAAAAGAAGAAAATAAAAGTAAAGTTAAAAAAGAAAATGTTTCAACAGCAGTTTTAAATGAAAGAAAAAAATTAGAACAATTAAAAAAACAACAAGAAGAAAATTTAAAAATTTTAATAGAATATGAATTTGAAATAGATGAACAAAGAAAAAAAAATGAAAAAAGAATAAAAGAACAAAAAGAAAAAGATGAAAAATTAAGAAAAGAAAGAATGAAACAAGAAGAACAAAGATTAAAAGATGAATTTAAGAGATTAGAAGAAAAAAAAAAAAAAAAAAGATTAGAATTATTAGAAGAAGATAAAAAAAGAAAAGAAAGAGAAGAAGAATATAAAAAAGAAAAAGAATTAGAAAGAAAAAAATTTTTAGAAGAAGAAAGACAAAGACAACAAATGTTAGAAGAAAGAAAAAAAGAAGAAAAAGAATTTAAGAAAAAAATAAATGAAATAAATCAAATGAAAGAAACAAAATTAAAATTACAACATGAAGAAATAGTAAAAAAAGAAGAAAAAAGAAAGAAAAATATAGAAAAAATGAAAGAAAAATTAGCAAAAAGAAATGAAGAAAAAAAAAAAAAAACAGAAGGAAATTATAAAAGAGCAATGGATGAAAGAGAAAAAAAAAGAAAAGAAAAATTAGAAAATTATGAAAAAAGACAAAAAGAATTACAAAGAAAACAAAAAGAAAATGAAGAATTAAAAGAAAGAGAATTAACAAAACATTTAGAAACAATGAAATTAAAAAGTGCAGATATAAAAAAAGTTTTAACAAAAAATGATATAAAAGAAGAAAGACATAAAATGCAAATTTTATCAAAAATGAAAAATCAAGATGAAAGAAGGAAAAAATATAGAGAAGAATTAAACAAAGAAAGTATGAAAAAAGCAAATCAATTATATATTGAAAGAGAAGAAAGAAAAAATAGGGTTATTAGAAATGAAAGAATAAAAGAATATAAAAGAAAGAAATTAATGGAAGAAATAAATGAAAGAATGAAAAAAATAGATGAAATGCAAAGAGAAAAAGAATTAGTAAGAGAAGAAAGATTAAAAATAGATGAAGAAATGAGAGAAAAAAAACAAGAAATGACTTATAGATTAAAAAGAGTTCAAGCATTAGATAGAAATTTCACTAAAGAAGAAGTTTTAGATTATGTTTTAAAAGGAAAAAAATTACCTCCTGAAAAAAAAATAAAAGAAGAAGAAAATGAAGGTGAAAATGGAGAAGAAGGAGAAGAAGAAGGAGAAAAAAAAGAAGGTGAAGAAGGAGAAGAAGAAGGAGAAAAGAAAGAAGGAGAAGAAGGTGAAGAAGGAGAAGAAGGAGAAAAGAAAGAAGAAGGAGACGAAATAGAAAAACAAAAAGAAGGAGAAGAAAAGAAAGAAGAAGGAGAAGAAGAAAAAAAAGAAGAAGGAGGAGATGAGATAGAAAAACCAAAAGAAGAAGAAGAAAAGAAAGAAGGTGAAGTAGAAGAAAAAAAAGAAGAAGGAGGAGATGAGATTGAAAAGGCAAAAGAAGAAGAAGAAAAGAAAGAAGGTGAAGTAGAAGAAAAAAAAGAAGAAGAAGGAGATGAGATTGAAAAGGCAAAAGAAGAAGAAAATAAAGAAGAAGAAATAGGAGGATATGTAGAAGGAGAAGAACAAGAAGAGAAAGGAGAACAAGCAATGGGAGTAAAATTAAGTGTAGAAGAAATATTAAAAAAAGTAGAAGAAAAAAAAGCAGAATTAGAACATAATATAACAAATTATGAAAGTGCTGCTGCTGATAGAGAAAAAGCTTTACAAGAAGAAGTTGATAAAGATGCTACAAAAGCTGATGCTTTAAAAGAAGAACAAGATAAAAACAAACAAATGATTGAACAAATGAAAAATGATATTGAAAAACAAGTTAAAGAATATGAAGAAGAACTTAAAAAAATGAATGGAGTTGAATAAATTATATAATATTTATATAATTTATCTATTTTTCATATAGAAAAATATTATGATTTTTATTATGTTTTAAATCAATTTTTTTGAATTTTAAGTAATAATAAAAAATTATTTATATTCTTTTTTTTTTGTTTCATTTTTTAAAGATTATATTCATATATTATTTACTTTTTATTTAAATGGTCTATTATTTAAAATTGAAAAAAAAACAAATAAATAAAAATAATTTTAAATGATATACTTATTATTAATTATATATTTTTTATAAATATATTTATATATATAATTAATACTTTATTTTTTTTCTTTAAGTTTACTGTTTTCACTTTCCAAAAAAGAATTAAATATTAAATAATTTTGATTTTTAATATGTTGAATTCCATTAATTATTATCAAAGAAACTTCTTTTATCATTTCAGACTTTTTAAATTTAATACTAATATCAATCTCTTTTCCATTATTTTCATTTTGATTAATGACAATAAAATTAAGAATATTTTCATTTTCATTATTTTGTTTTTTTTGATAAATTCCTAAATCACTCATTTTATATTTATATTGAATTAAAACATCTTCTTTATTAGTGGTTCCAAAATAAACATAAGGATAAAAAATTATAAGTAACATTTTTTCATAAAAAGGTAAATCAACTGTTTTAAAAGAAACAATTTCAGAAAAAATTGAATTTCCTTCATTTTGAATTGATATTTTTGTTATATCATAATTTTTATCTAATTCAAATTCAAAATAATTTTTAGATTTTAAAGGATTTTCATTTTTTATTAATTCTTCTTCATTTTTTTTTTTTAATAACATTTCTCTTATATCATGGATATACATATATAATAATATTAATTCTTTAAATACTATTTTTTGTGTAAATTTTAGTTTTAATATTAAAGGTATCTTATCATTATCTTTTTTATGTAATAAAATATATGGATTAGATATTATTGATTCAATATCTTTTTTTAAATCATTAATATTATCTTTTGAATAAAAATTCCATTCTTCAATAAAATCTGAATAACATTGTTCTTGCAAAATTTTTTCTTGCTTTACAAGAGTTTCTATTGTTTTTAAAAGTTTTTTTTGAATTTCTATCACCTTTTCATAAATTTTATCAGGTAATAAATCTATTTTTTTATTATCTTTATCCAAAATTAAGTTTTCTAAATTTGTCTTAATTAATCTTAAAGTTATTTTTCTAAAAGGAGGAGAATTAAAAGAAAATAAATTTATAATTGCTTTAATTAGATTAATACTAATAGTATCATCTAATTCTTTATCTAGTTCAAAATAATCATTATTAAAAATATAATCATTATTGTTAAAAAATAAATAATAATCTTGAGAAAGAGTTCTTTTCTTTAAAAGATTTTTTTTTTTAATTTGATTTTCATTTTCATTTTCTTTTTTTCTATCTTTTACATTCTCTAATTTTGCTTTATTTAATAAAGTTTTACTAATATTTGAATTTTGACAAATATAAATTAACATACTAATTAATAAAACTAAATTATCATCATCAGCAGTTAATAAATATATTAAACCATCTTTAATGATATTAGAAATATATAAATCATTATTATTGTTATTTTCATCTTTTAAAAATTCAAAAAGATTTTTCATTAAAGACATAAAACAAATATTAAAAATTTCAGTGTTATCAGAATTTGAATATAATCCTAATTTAATTCCAGTTCCATAACAAATTGAATTATGATAAATATTCATTTTTTTATATTCATCATTGCTTATTGATGATATAATAATTTGCTCAATTTGTTCTTTTGTTTCATCTACATTTAATTCTTTTTTCTTAGACATCTCTTTTTTATATTTTGATATTATTTTCCCTAATTCTGGATATTTTTCTTTATAATTTAAATAATATATATTTCCTTCTTCCATTAAAGTTTTAGTAAATTTTAATGTGTAATTTTGAGATAAAAAATTATTATTTATGATAAATGAATAATAAGGAAGTTCATTTGGCATATTTAATAAATTTAATATATCTTGATTTAACGTATCTAAAAAAATCAATGAGAAAAAACAATTTCTAAAAGTTTCATATTTTATATTTTTAAATAATATTATTATTAAAAATAATGAAACATTAATATCCAAAATAGGTTTTTTATGGCAAACAAAAGAACAGCATAAAATAGGTAAAATAAAATAATAAAACAATGAATTTAATAAAATAAAATTTATTTTTTCTAAATTCAAAGTAAAAATATCATCAATAAAATATAATTCTTCAATTATATCATCAAAATAATCATCATATTTTTTCCCATTATAAATTTCTTCTTGGAATTTAATACAAAGATCTCTCAAATGACAACATAAATTTGGAAAATAAGAAATAGAAGGTAATTGACAAAAAAATAATTCAATTTTTTCATATTTTATTTTTAATATATTTACTATTATATTTCTAATAACATTTCTTATCATAGAATCTTTATGATTATATATTTTAATTGAACTTTCTATTAAAGGAAATGAATTTATATTTTCTCTATAATATAATTTTATTGTATTTTCATCTAATCTTAAACTGATACTTTTTAAAAAATTAACATAAAAAGAAAAAAATTCTTCATCATATGAAGAATAATCTTTTGAAATAATAGTATTAATTAAATTACCACTTAATATAAAATATACTTTTGTTGGATTTTGAATATTTACTAATAAAAAACAAAAACTTTTTATTATTTGTAAATTTATTAAATAATTATTATAATTAGATAAAATAAGATATTCATTCATAAAATTAAAAGAACAAAAAGCATCAAAAACTTCAGGATAATTATCACTTTTTAATAAAAAATCAATTGATATAGAAATTAATTCACAAATTATATTTTGATATTTATTAGCATTATAATTGTTTTTGGAAAGTTCTTTTAAATTATCATATATTTTTAATAGAGTTTGAGGAGTAATATCGTCTTTATCAATTTTATTTAAAATTTTTTTTTCTTTTTTAGAAAAAGTCAAATCTGGATTTAGAGACATTTAAATTTGTATTTATTTTGACATTTATTATTATTAAATAAATAGTAAAAAATAAGTTTAAATTGAACTACTTATTACTTATTTTTTAAATATTACAAATTTATATATAAAATTAATAAATAATGATAAAAATTAAAATTTAAAAGTTTTACTTACTAAATCAGAAGTTGAAGTTTTAACTTCTTGTTCAAGGAATTTTTTATTTAGTTCTGTAAAAAATTCCTTATAAAACATTTTTTTTACATCTTCTTTTTCAAAAACTTTAATAACCAAATTCTCAACAAAATCTAAAATCTTATTTTCATCTTTAAAATCATTTAAATCAACATTTTGAAAATTCGATTTAATTGAGTTCATAATAAATGTTTGTAAATTTTTATTTTTTAACAGAGTTTCTTTAACTATTTCTATAATAATTTTTGGTCCAATATCAGTTTTTATTATTTTTTTTAATTTTGCTTTTACAACTGGATTAATATAATTTCTAAAATATCTATAATGACTTTTAATATATGAATCCATTCTTTTTTTCATTTTCTTTTTAAAGTTTTCATCTTCAAAAAATTTATCAAACTTTTTAAAAAGTATTTCAATTGCTTTTGGATTTAAATAAAACAATTTAAACAATTTACTTTGGAAAGAATCAACAATTGAATTATTTTTTAGAAATTGAAACCCTTTATAACCAAAATAAAGAGTAAAACTTATATACAATCCATTTTTTAAAAAGGAAAAATTGTTTCCATTAAATACTTTATTATATGCTTTTAATTTAGGAATATTTTTTATTTTTTCTTTCATTGTTTTTTCTACAAATTTCCTTTTTAATGTTGAATATTTAAAAAAATTTATTTTATTAGAGAGAAGAAATGAATTTTTGAAATTGAAAAAATTTTGTATTTTCTCAACAGGAAATTTAATCATAAAAATAAAAAAAAAGTTTATAATTATAATATATATTTATTTTTTTATAAAAAAAATTAAAAACTCATTAAATTTTAAAAAAAATAATGTCTTTTAATAAAAACAATTTAAAATTAAAGAATATATCATTTATCTCTCCAATTACACATACAAAAATAAATGTATCAAATTTAATAGCAGAGAGTCAGAGAATAGCAACTACAACAAATTCAAATAAAATCCCAAAAACTCAACATAACAATTCAAAAGTTCAAATAAATTTAAATAAAGGAACACAAGTAATTACAGATTTATATCGAAGTTATTCTACAAATAGACCTTATATTACTCATGCTAATAGTAAAACTAATATTAAAAAGAATAATAAAAATAATAATAATAATAATGTGAAAATAAGTAATAATAATTTTATTAAAAAATCCACTTCTCCTTCAACTTCTTCAATGCTAAATGCTTTTGCAAATTTTGCAACAAATTTAAATAAAAATAAAAATAAAAAAGGATTTTCAAATTATTCTTATATAGGAATTAAGCATAATAATATTAATTATAAAAGAAATCCAAAAAAAAATATTGAAATTAGAAATATAAAAAGAACAAGTATTACAAATAATAATAGTTTAACTAATATAAATAATACAAGTAATAATAATACTAATAAAAATAATTTAATTAAATCTTCGAGTTCAAGTTCTTATATGAATCAAACTCAAATAAATTCAAATACAGAAAAAAAGAAAAAAAAATCAAATAAAAAAATAAATGAAATAAGAAATTTTTCAAATGATAATATAAATAAAAATAATAATTTTAGTTCTCCTTTAAGTCCAACAGAACATCCAAAAAATATTCATGTTTATGTTCATCAAATATATAAAAGAGTAGATAATAATAAAAATATAAAAAGTAATAATAAAAAAAATGTAAATAAAAATAATATTCAAACTCAAAGTCATCAAAGTGAAAATTCTCAAAATGCAATTACAACGAGTCAAAGTTCTATTGGTAAAAAAAAAATTAAAAATTCAATTAATTCAAGTAAAAATGAAGGAGATATTAAACAAAATAGTAATATAATTAATAATAATAATAATGAAAATATTAAAAATAATATGTTTAATATGAATATTGATACTCCTGAAGAATTACATTTTTTTTATATTAATATTTTACAAAATGGAAAAGAACTTGAAGGTAAATTTGAAATTACTAATTCTATTACTCCTTAAAATTTAAATAATTATTTTATTTTAAGTTTTTTTAATATTATTTTATTTCACTTGTAAATATATTTTTCAAAATTTTATTTTTTTAATTTAGAAAAAATAAAGAAAGATTATGAAGAAAAAAATATGTTCAACAAAAATTTAGATTTTGATGATTATATTTGTTTATTATATGAGAAATGTTGTTAAAGGACATTATTTTTATTTTCCTTGCAAAAATTTACCTAAAATTTTAGAATTTTTTTTAAAATAATAATTCTGTTTTATTCACAATTGTTCAAGATTTTTTTTAAATATGATTATAAAATTATTATTGAATATTATTCTCTGTAATAGAATTATATAAAATGAATTAATCATTTCATTTAGTAAATTGAGCTATAATTATTTTATAATCAATTCCTTTATCTCTACAAATTATTTTTATTTTATAAACACATTTTAAAATTAAATCTTTTTTTCCTTGATTATAAATAAATATTTCCAAGAATTCAAAATATGATTCCAATCAATTTCATTTTTTAATTTAATTTATTCAACATTATTTAAAATGGTTTTAGTAAATAAAATTGAATTATTCTTTATTAAATTGTTTTAATTGTTTCTTTTTAATTTTTTTATATTACTGAGTGAAATTATATTTAATAAAAAAAAGTTTAATTTGTTTTAATTTTTAATTTTGATTTCAATTTCTTTATAATATATTTTTATTTAAAATTTTTAAAAAAAAAATTTTAAAGTACAATTTTATAATTAATGTTTTTAAGTATATCAAAAAAATAATTAAAGTTAAATTAATTAATTATTTTATTAATATAAAAATCTGGAAACAAATATTATTAAATTGATTAATAATATTAAAAAATGAGTTTTAATTATTCATCATCATCAAATTTATCTTTTTCTTCAGAAGAAAACTCAACTAAAATTTATTGTTTTATATGTGGTTTAAGTATAAATCAAAATTTATTTTATTCACATTATATTGATTGTAAAGACAATTATGAAAATAGTAAAATCAAAGAGATTAAACCTTTAGAAGAACCTTTAAATTTTCAAAATTTTCTTCAAGAATTATTAAATAATGAAGTTAATAATGAGAAAATTGAAGATTTTAATTATGAATCGAAAGAAATTTATCTAAATAGAAGATGTAAAACATGTGAAATTTGTAATAAAAAAATGACTCTTGAAGATTTTTTTATTCATAATAAAGAATTACATAATTATAATTTAGTAAATAATAAGAATAATGACGAAGAGAAAATTAATCATAAATATAATTCAAAAAAAAATTCAAAAAGAATTTTAACTTTTTTAAAGAATTTAGCTGTTGAAGAAGTTTCCAATTCATCTATTCGAATTATTAAATCATAGAAAATTGTATATTATTTGTTAATAATTCTTATGATTTAACAATTTATTTTAATATTTTGTACTTTCTAACTTATGGTAATTGTTTTTGTATTAAGGTTATTAAAAAAAATTATTTGTATTAAATGCAGGTATTTATGGTATTTTTATAAATATATAAAGGAAAATAGATAAGAATTTATTTTAAATTTTAAATTTTAAAATATATAAATAATTATTAAAAAAAATTTTATTTTCTTTTGAAAATTAATTAATTCTCCAATTATTTATATTTAAATATTTAACGAGTTAAAATTTAAATTAAAAATGTCTTCATTTACTTTTAATCAACTGAAAATATTGATTTTCTTTATATTCCTTCAACAAAGTTCAGAAAACGAATCAAATCCTTTAAAATTATTTCAAGTCTCTTTTAATCCAAAAGAAATAAATGAAGAATCAAATCTTACAATAAATATATTAACATCATATGAAATTTTACAAGGCGGATTTCAAGTGAAAATGCAAGAATGCCCTTTTAAATTTAATGTAACTCAAAATTATTCAATTTTTGGAAGATGTAATACTACTGAAGCAGAATCAATTGAATTTTCAAATACTGAAAATAGTATAAATATTAAACCAATATTTAATAATTTAATTCAAAATGAAACTTATTTTTTTATTTTTGAAATTTCAACAATGAAAAATCCAGATAATGTATATCCAATTACTTTTGATTTTATAAAAGAAGGAGAAAGTGAACCAATTGCTCAATCCGTTTTTGCTTTTTCATTAATTATTATTTATGATTTTAATATTAATACAGAAAATGAGAATTGTGGAGAAATTACTTCTTATACTTTTACTTTAGATAATGTAGAAAACATTTTAAGTGATTCTTATCTTGTTATAAATTTCCCTTATTATAATTCTGAGAAAAATGCATCTTTTATTGGGGAAGACCCAAATATGACAATTTCAAATATAAAAGGAATAAACCCTTTAACAAAATTAGGAAACATTATGTATACTCAAATAAACATTTTATTTCCTTATGAAAATGGTAATTATATAAATGAAAAATCATTATCTTTTACAATTTCAAATATTAAAAATCCTTTATCTTTAAGACCAGTTGAAGGATTTAGTATATTTTATCATAATTATGATGATAAATTATATATGCAAACTAAAAAAATAGAAGTTCAATGTTCAATACCAAATAATATAAGTAACTTTGAAGCTTGGTTTAGTAATTCAATTGTTAATACAGAAAGTTCATTAATAATTAAATTTCAAACTGAAAATATAAAAAATAAAGATTCTATTTTAGAAATTGAATTTCCTAATGAAATTGAATTAAATAAAAATATAGTTAACAATATTTCTGTGGTATATCAAATAGCTCAAAATAATAAATTTACAATTGAAGGTCAAAAATTTTTTTTAAGTAATTTTGTGGATAATAATATTTTAGGAGAAACACAAGCTTTTTCAATTAATAATTTAAAAACTCCTTCATCATCAAAACCAACTTCAACTTTTAAAGTAAAAATATATGATTCAAGTTCTAAAGAATATTTGATGTATACATTAAAATCAGAATATAAAATTGAAGTAAATCCAAGAATTTTAAATAAAATAAATATTACTTTAGATAATTATCAAATAAATAAAAATGTTAATTTATTTGTTTTATTTATTACTGAAGATACTATTTTTAAAGATAGTTATTTTGAAATTATTTTCCCAAATGAATTAAATGCAGAAAAAAGAGAAGAAACTTTATGTTCTCAGAAAAATTCAGAAACTCCTTTTGTAAATATTAAATGCACAGTTAAAGAAAATCAAAGAATTATAATTTCAAATATTTATCCAAATGACATTAGACAAAATTCTCAAATAGCATTTTATATAGATAATATAATAACCTTTAATAAAGTTTATAATACAAAATCTATTCAATTTTATATTAAAACAGAAGATCATTATAATATATCAAAGAAAGAGACAGATTTATTAATTAATTTTACAAGTGGAAATATATTTAATTTACAATTAGAAAGAAATTCAGAAAAAAATTTAGAAAAGACATCTTATATATTTAAATTTACAAATGAAGACAGAATTGAAGAATCATCAACTTTTAAATTATTCTTGCCAAAAGAAATTTTAGAAATTAATAATGATAATAATGAACTTGAGATAGAATATTTGGAAGTAAACGGAATTAAATATTTATTTCAAAGAGATGGAATAGAATATAGAGAAGATGAATTTGGTTTTGGAATCTATAATTTAAATGGAATAATTGAACCTAATAGTAATATATCTATTAAAATTAATAATATTATTAATTCAAGATCATTTAAACCAATAATGCCAATTTATATTTATTTTTATTCAAATATTTATGACAATGAAATACATTTAATTGATGAAATAAAAAATATAAATTATTTTAATTTTACAAACAAAGAAAGTTTAGTATTTAATAATATTTCTGTTTCATCTTCATCGGTTATAACAGGAGAAATATCGAATTATATTTTTGAATTTGAAACTAATTGTTTAATTACTGATGGAGATTATTTTATTATTTCAATTCCAAATGATATAAATGTTGATAATGAAAATTCAGAATATATTAATATTACTTGGGAAAGTTTTGATGATATGAGTTATAATTTAACAATTACTGAAATCAAAAAAAATAAAGATTCTAGTGATATTAAAGTTTTATTCTCTAAAGATTTTGAGTTACAAAAATTTATTCCAAAAGGAACTAATATTAAAATTAGTATTAATAATTTAACTAATCCAAATTCAGTTAAAACAATTTCAAATTTTAATTTCTCATTATATACAAATGATAGTTATTTAGTTAGTAATTGTGAAAAAGACTTAAAATTAGATATAAATAAAGCACATCAATATAATAATATTCAAATATATCCTGAAAAAGAGATAATGAATTATATAAGTAATTATACATTTACAATTAAACCATTTTTTTTATTTGAAGATGGAGATTATATTAAAATTAATTTCCCAGAAGGACTTTATATAAATGAAACAGACTGTAATATTATTCCAATTAAAAATTTAAATGAAAATATTAAATGTGAAATAATAGAAAATTTAGATAATAATAATAAAAACCAAACAATAAAAATTTCTGGAATATTTAATTCAATAGAAAATGAAAAAGAAGAAATAAAATTTGAACTTCAAAATATAATTAATATAATAAAAAATACAGGAATAAAAGAATCAGAAATAATAAAAATATCAACATATAATATATTAAATGAAGAAAAGGAGAATTCAGATGATAATAAATTAAAAATAAAATATACTTGTAATTATCCTTGTGAATCATGTTTAAATGAAAATGAAAATAATTGTTTAAAATGTATAGAAACAGAAAATCTATATTTTTTAAATAATAATTGTTTATCAAAGTGTCCAGAAGATTATTTTCAAAAAGAAAAAGAAAAAAAATGTATTAAATGTGAAGAAGGATGTTTAGAATGTTTAAGTTCTAATACAACTATATGTATAAAATGTAAAAAAAATTATTATTTAGATATTAAAAATAATAAATGTTTAAATAAATGTCCATTTGGAACTTTTTCAAATGAAGAATTCATATGTAAATCTTGTTCAAATAATTGTAAAAATTGTTATGGAAATAAATATAATTGTACTGAATGTTATCCTTTTTATTATTTAAATATAAATAATGAATGTTCTTTAGAAAATATTTATTCAATAAGAAATAATTTAATTTATGAATATTCTTATCATCATCCAATTGATTATTTTATTATTCCTTTATTTATTATTTTATGTTGTTTAGGATTATTCATTCAAAAATGCTATTATAATGAAATGGTTTTATTAGGAGCTTTAATTGGATTTTTATCAATAATGTTCAAAATTATAATTATTTTACTTTATGTTTTTTCTTGTTTTACAGGAGAAAAAATTTATTTTGGAATATTTACTTTAGTTCTTAGTTTTTCTGTTATAATTTCTTGTCTTTTTCTTATTATTTATATTTTTTATACTTTAAAAGATGAAGAATTTAATTATTGGGTCAGTTCAAATTGTTGTATTAAATATTCATATTTATTTTCAATGATTTTTTTAGATTATAAATTAAGTAGAATTTCTTATTGTAGAATGACTCATCATAAATTTTTCAATATAAGAATTCATGATTATAATAGAATTCATTATCCTTATAAAAAATGTATTTTTTTTGATTTATTCTTAGTTCATGCTTTAGGTATCTTTGGTTCTATTATTACTATTTTATATTATAAACCTTATACTTTCTTATACTTTTTATGTTTTTATCAAATTTTTGTTTCTATTTTGATTATTATTTTCTCAATTATTGATTTTATTTCTATTCCTGATTTTAATAAAGAATTTTATAATCAAAAAAAAATAAAACCACAAATTATGCCTAATAATATTATTGAAGAAAATTATGGAGGACTTTATAGTTCAAGAATTACAACTAATTTTAATAATTTAAAAAAATCAAATTTAGATTCAAGTGGTTTTTCATCATGCAATCAAAAATTTCTTCAAAATAATTTAAAAAACCAAACTTCAAAAAAAGATATTATTAATAATTTAATGAAAAAAAGCAGAAATATAGTAAATGATGAGAATATAACTTCAAATTGTAATTTAGAAACTAATAAAAGAAGTGAAATATTAACTGATAATTCAAATATTAATTCACAAAATTATTATAAAAAAAATAATTTTCATACAAGAAATTTTGTTACCATAAATAATCAAAATATTAGAAATATTAATAAATATATTGAAGAATGCTCAGCTAGTGAAGAAAATGAATCAAATAAAAATGAAATTGATTTAACTAATAAAGAAAATAATATAACCCAATTTATAGAAAATGATTCAAATGTTTCAAATGGAATTCAAACTAATAAGAAAAAATTAAAAAAATATAAAACATTTGAATTTAAAAGGAATAATACTTCATGTAAAAATGGAAAATATGAGACAAAAACTTATAAAATAAATGATTTAAAAAATGAAAATTTATTTCAAACAGAAAAGAATTTTAAAAGAGTTTATTCTCAAAAAACAATTCAGAAAAGAAAAATAGGAGAAAATTATGAAACAAGCAATTTTAATGATTCTAAAAATTATTATGTAATTGATGGAGACAATGAAAATAATTTTGAAGATTATTATAAAGAAACATCAAAAAAAAATTATATAAATAAAACACATAAAATAAATAAAATTACAAATATAAATGAAGAAATTTCAAATAATAATTCAGAAAAAAATTCAATTAATTTTACAACAAATAATATGAATAATAAATTAATAAGTTTTGGAAATACAGATTATAAATTTAAAACAGAAAGCGCTTCAAATAAAAAATTAATAAAAAGAGATTCTTTAGATATTGAAGAAGAAAATAAAATTAATTTTAATAAAATAAGTGATTTTAATGTTACAAATAATAATGAAGAAGATTTAATAAATGAAAAAAGTAACAAAAATAAAGAAAATAATTCAAATTTAATTATAACTAATAGTTTTAATTATTATAATGATGATGATTTTGATGTTCAAAATTTTCAAAATGCACCTAAAAGTTCTGGAAGAAATCTTTATATAACTAATTCTACAAGAAGAATTATTTATGAAAATTATGTAAATAAAAATAATAAATAATCTTTTTTTATTCAACTGATTATATATATTTAGTTATTATATAGTTATTTTTACATAATATTTTTGAAAATTTATTTTTTTTTAAATTCTTTGTTTTTTTTTTTGATAAAAAATATATTGTAAAATTGTTTGGGGATTGGGGATTGGGGATTGGGGATTGGGGATTGGGGATTGGGGATTGGG
>JAJJKW010000361.1:0-38984 GCA_023805745.1 Isotricha sp. YL-2021b | reverse complement strand
CCCCAATCCCCAATCCCCAATCCCCAATCCCCAATCCCCATACCTTTTTTAAAAACATAAATAAACTCATATTAATATTTTTGATTTATTATAATATTTAAAAATAAATAAAAAAAATAATTTAATAATAAAATACTCAAATAAAAACCTATAATTATATATATAAAAAAAAAACTTTTTCAAAGTTTTAAACAGGTAAACCAAAATAAATACCACTTACAGATTTATATTGATTAATTGTAGAAGATTTAAAAGGTTTTGAATATAAAACAGAAGGCTTCAATTTACTTAAACATAATAAAACATTAACTTCTTCATCTTTTAATTTTTCTTTTTTTCTAGTTAAATCTTCATTTAAACATTTTTTTTTATATTTTTTAATTCTAATAACTCTCTCTAAATTTGTATATTCAATTTGATAAATAGGATTAATATCAATATAACCTTCATTATTTAAATTTCTAATTTTATTAAATAACTTTAAATTTTTTTTCATTTTTTCCTTTGATAATGTTGAATAATAATTATCTTTTATTTTATTCATATCTCTTTCAGAATAAGATCTTTTTTGGAATTCTTCTTTTAAATTATGATGAGTTAAATTATAATAAAAAGTATCTCTGTCTTTATCAGCTATAAAATAATTTTGACTTTGTTGATATAAATTTTTCATTCTTTCTTTATTTATTTGTTCAATTGTATTCTGAGTTATTTCTAATTTTTTTTTTGCAAAATCTGTATTTTGATTATATTCACTCATAAAATAATCATTAATTAAATATTTATTTAATTTAGCTGTTGATGAAAATAATTGTAATTTTTTATCTACTTTATTTTTAAATTGTTTTTGTAAATCTTTTAAAAAAATTTTCCTTTTTTCTTTATCATTAATATAATTTTGTCTTTCTGATTCTTTTGTTATTCCTAATTTATCTGTGATTTCATTTAATTCATTTAAAGCATCTTTTAATTTTATTTTACCCTTTTTATCTTTAAATTTATCAAAATTAAATTTTTTTGAATTTGATTTTGAATTAAATAAATTATTACTAGAACTTTTATTTTTTGTTTCAATGGTTGTTGTATTATAAGAAGAAATATTTCCACTATTTTTTTTATAATTTCTTAAAAATCTTCTTTCTAAACTTTTAGTAATTACATCTAATTCTTTATCATTTTCTATTTTTTTATTTTTTGATAATAATTGTAAATCTGAATATTCTTTATTTATTTTTATCATTTCAGAATTTGATGGAGGTAAAGATAATACAGATGATCTTTTTTTATTTGGAGGTGATAATTGAGATTTTAAATTTAATAATTTATTTGCTTCACTATTTATTAAACTCCTTCTTAATAAATATCCTTTTTCTCCTGCAAAATTCATTTTTAATTAATTTATAAAAGGAATATTTTATTCAAATTAATTATATTATTTCAAAATTTTAATATTATTAATTATATATTTAATTTAAATTTTTATTTATTTGATTTTTGATTATCTATTCTATCAAGAAGTAAAACTGAATATTTTTCTAATAATTTTTCCATTGTTGGATCTAATGATTGATTACCTAATCTAACTCTTACTTTATCTAATACTTTTTCTAAATTATTTTCTAAAACTTTCAATTCTGAATTATTTAATTTATAAACATCAATTTTATTTAAATCATTATTTAATTTATCTTTAATATCAATATTATGATTAAAACTAAATTTATTTTCTTTTGTTATTTTTTTAATGGGTTCTTTTTTAATTTTAATAAAATTAAAATTATTTTTTGTTACTTTATATTTTTGAGAAGGGATTTTATTAGAAGAATTAATACAATTTATATCGAAATTACTTTGAGTAATTTGCATATTTCTAACAAAAGATTCATTAATTTGACTTTGAGAATTATTAATAATTTTATTATTAAAACTTTGTTTAGATTCTTCAGTAGTAGGAATTTTTTCTGGAATATTATTAATTTCTATTTCTTCATTTATATTATTATTATTATTATTATTATTATTTATTATTATTATTATTATTATTATTATTATTATTATTATTATTATTATTATTATTATTATTATTATTATTATTGAATTCATTATTTTCTTCATTATTGATATTGAAATTTGAAAATTTATTTTCATTTGTTAATATTTCTATTTCTTCTTTTTTTCCTATTAATTTATCAGATAAATTTATTTCATTTAAATTAATTGGTTGATTTTCAGATATTTGATTTTCCTCTTTATCAAATTCTTTTTCATTTTCTATTTTCATCTCATTTAATTCTTCCGTTAAATTATTATTTAATTCTTCTTTTATATCTCTTTTATTTTCTTCTTCATTTTCTTTTTTATTATTTTGAAAATTTTTATTTTCTTCTTTATCTTTTTTTATAATATTTTTTATTAAACTATCAGCTAAAGTTTTTCTATTAATACTATTATTATTTTTTTTTAATATATTTTCATTACTATTTATTTTAGTTAAACCATTTTCAAAAATTTTACTTCTTGTTAAAAACCCTTTACTATCATTTTTATTAATATTTTCTTGATAATTTTCATTATTTTCATTTTCTTCATCATCATTATCTTTTGGTTGATCTTCTTTTAATTCAATTAAAGGTTTTTGTTTAACTTCTTTTTTATCATCTTTATAATTTTTTTTATTTTCTTTATAATAAGAATCTAATAATTTTAAGTCTTCAATAGTAGTTTCTTCACTTTTTTGAAATTTATCAATTAAATATTTAACTTGTTCTTTCTTACTATTATTATTATCATTTTCCATAAATTTTTGTAAAAACTTCAATTTATTATTAATCTTATTTTTTTCTTCAGTAGAATTAATTAAATTATTATCTTTAGTAATATTATTCATATATTCTTGAGATAACTTATAAAAATAAATATAACCTTCAACACTTGTAGCAATTAAATAATTATCATTTATAATAAAATTTAAAGAAGAAATACTTTCAGCAGTTTGAATTTTAGTTAATAAAGAACCATTATGTAAAGCTCTTATTCTAATATTTTTATCATTATTAGAAGTTGCAAAAATTAATCCTTTTGAATCACAAGAAACTCTAAAATTATGTAAATATTTATCACCTTTATTTACTTGAAAATGTTTATGTACAATACATGTACTTGTCTTCCATATTGTTATTCTTCCATTATGTCCTGATATTATTTTTTTTATTGACTGACAATTTGTTAAATTATATGTTTGTAAATTTGGTTCTCCTTTTATTTTTTGTATTATTCGAAGAGAATTATTATGAATTGAAAAAAATGTTATTGTTGAATTTTTTTCTGCTGTTACTAATTTAATTTTATTATTTTTATCAATACAAAATACACAATTTACTATGATTGAATTTAATTTTTCTGCAAAAATATTATTATTATCAATTGTTAAATTTAATCCATTTGAAATATCAATAAATATAATTGAACAATCATCTCCTCCTGATACAAAATAAGTTTTATTTTTTTCTTTATCTTCTATCATATCAATTGAATTAACATGACCAGTATGAATTGGAATTTCTTGAATTAAATTAAAATTATTTAATGAATATATATAAACATTACCAATATCATCTCCTATTGTCATATAATTTTTATCAGGAGAAAATCTTATACTTGTTAAACTTTTAATATTATTATTTTCTTCTTCTTCTTTTTTTTCATCTTCTTCACCAATTAATTTATTTTTTGATATTTTAAAATGAGACCATTTATCTCCTAAATAAAATATATGTCTAATATATTTTGAATATGCAATTCTTTTTGGAATTTGATGATATTCATTTTCAATAAAATCATCTAATTTAAAATTCCAATAAATTGCAGTAAAATCATCTCCTGCAGTAATTAATTTTAATAAATTATTTTCTTGATCTACATCATAATCTAAACATAAAATACTTCCTGAATGAAATATATTATATCTATAAACTGTACATGTTTTATTTGAATGAATTTCCCAAATAAACATTGATTTATCTGAATAAATTGTAATTAATTTTTTATGGTAAATATTATATTCTACTGAAATAACATCTGGAAAAATAGAATTTGAATTATTTTGAATTTTTTGATTTAATTCTAAATTAATATTACCAAGAGAATAAGTTTTATTTAATGTAGTATAATGTTGTAAAGTTTCTGCATTAAATATTCTAATTATTCCATCACCACATCCACATCCAATATATTTATTATCATAAATACATAAAGATAATCCAATTGAACTTTTTAAATGAACCCATCTATTTAAACTTAATGATTTTGGTTTCATTTCTACTAAATAACAATCATGAGTTAAAAAAAATATTTTTTTTTGATTATCTTTTAAAGGAAAAATTATTGTTGAAATAAATGCTTTATCATTTAATTTAGATAAATCAATCATATGTTTATCTATACCAGATTTTCCTAAAGAAGGATCTTCAAGAAGTTTTTCATAATTATATATTTTAATAAATTTATTTCCACAAAGAATCATAAATTCATCACAAACATCACAAGATAAAACTTGTCTATTATATTTAGTAGAAAAAATAACTTCTTTTTTTTCTATATCATATATATTAATTACTTTATCACTTTTATCTCCAATAGATAAAATATAATTATCATTATTAAAAAATAATATTTTATCAATACCATATTTATGATATTTATAAGAACAATAATATGAATGAGTTTCTTCATAATTATCATAATTTATTTTATAAATTGATACTTCTCCATTTTTACAATTTCCTTCTCCAGTTGCAATTAATTCTCCATTTTTACTAAAATTTACACACGATAAAATTTTATTATTTGGGTTTTTTAAAAAAGAAATTTCTTCATCTTTTTCCATATCATAAAATACTAAATATGGTCCTGTAACCCAACACATTAATCCATTTATTGGATTTTGAGATATTGAAAAATTATTTTTTACTCCTAATCCAAATACTTTAAATAAAGAATATAATTCATTTTTTGGATAACTATCATGTGATTTTTCTTGGTTTGACATTTATTTAATATTTAAAATAAATTTAAATATTTAAATATTGAATTTTTTTAAAAATAAAAAAATTGAATAATATATTTTTTAATCCATTTAAATTTTTAAAAATAAAAATATATTAATTATTATAATTAATTGAATAAATAAGATAAATTAAAAAAAATAAATTTATATAATAATAAACAAAAAAAAAAATAAAAATTTAATATTTCAAATATTTAAATTATCAATTTTACAATGTAAAGCATTAATAGCATCAATAAATTCTTGTTGTGAATTAATTTCATAATTTCCATTAAAATTAAAATTATCATTTGCTAAATTATTAAAAAAACTATAAGTATTCATTTCTTCTCTTTCAGTATTAATATCTTTAATAAATTTATTATTAAGATTATTTCTTTCATAAAAATTTTCTTTACTATGACTTCTACTTCTTTCTTCTGTTTTTAATTCAAATTTTCTTGGAATTGTTGGTTTAATATTATATGAAGAAATATCTTCTCCTAATCTTTTTTTTTTATATTGTTCATATTCTCTTTTTTTTTCTAAAACTTCTCTTCTTTTATTTACATAATCATTCATTTGTTTTAAATTTCTCATAATAAATTTTTCATCATTTTGAATTTTTAAATGAGAAATTTCAGGTTTGAAAGTACAATTTTGTTTTGTTTGATTTTCTATTTTTTCTCTTTTTTTTATATTTTCATTTTCTAATTTTTTTTTCCATTCACATTGTTTTTTATATAAATCTGTTATTATATTATTTTTTCCAGAAGGTGAATGTGATTTAATTATATTATTTTTTTCTACAACTGGTGAATTTTTTATTAATTTTGGCCTAAAAGAATAATTTTTATATTCTTCTTCTTTTTTTATTTTTGTTTCTTTAAATATTTGTTCTCTTTTTATCATATTTTCAATTCCTTTATTATATAATTCATTACATCTTTTTAAATGTTCTTTTTCTGAAGGAGAAATACTATTTGATTTTGAATGATTATTTTGATAAATATTATTATAAATATCTTTATTTTTACTTTTTTCATTAGAATATTTTTTTTTTTTTTTTAATAGTCTTTGTGATGAAGGTTCTAATTTATTTGCAATTTGTAAACTTTTTTTATTTAATTTTGGTTTATGATCTTCATAAGAATTATCTTTTGATATTTCTCTTTTTTTATATATATTACTATCATTATTATTATTATTATTATAATATAATCTACTTTCAAAAGAAGAATCTCTGAAAATTTCTTTTGATTTAGCTAAAATTTTTGGAGTCATTTGTTTTTGAATTTTTTCATTTTCTTCTTTTCTTTGTTTTTCTATTTTATTCTTTAAATAAAAACCATAATTATATAATCTATTACCACTATCATTTGGAGGATTATAATATGATAAATCTTTACTTTTACTTCTTTTTGCACTTTTTGGAGGAGTTTTAATAAATTTTTCTTTATTTATTATTTTATTTTCTTCTATATTTTTTATTTTCAATTCATTTATTGAATTTTTATGTGAATGTGTTTTTGTCATTGAAGTTTTTGCTTGAATTAAATTAGGTTTATTATTATTATCTAATAAGAAATTTGAGTATATTTTATTAAATTGTTCACTTGTTAAATTTGATGTTGGTAATTGATTTTTTAATTTTTTAGGATTTTTTTTCTTTGGTGATATTTGTTTTGAACATTCCTTGTCTATATAATCGAATAATTTTAATTTTTCTTTTAGTTTTTGGTCAAGAAGGTTCATTTTTTTTTTTTTGGTTTTTTATTTTTTTAAATTTATTTAATTTTTTATCATAAGAAATTTAATTACTTATATTCATGATAAATAAATATTTAAATTTTTTTATATTTTATTTTTTAATTATATATAATATAAAATATTTTCTAATTTTTTATTTTTAAAGACATTTCAAAATACAATTATAATCTTTATTATTATCTTCATTTTCTAAAAAATTTCAAAAAAAACTCTCTTTCTTATTGAATTTGTTATAATTTCTTATTAAGTTTGTTAATCTTATTATCAAATAAAAATATTTTATTTATCTTAGAAACCCTTTCTTTTATTTTTTTATTATTTAAATCAGATTTATGGTCTTTTAAAACTTTATAAATGATTTCTTAAATATTTTATTCTATATCTTTTTAATTTTTTAAAAAATTATTTTATCTATTTGGTTTTTTATAATAATTTTTTTAATATCAATTTAAAAATAAGTAAAATTTAAATACTAAAAGTTTAAAAATGAGTAATATTTCAAAATTTCAAAAAATTGGAAAAGCAAGAAATAAAAATAATATAAGAATTAATAGTATAGAGTTAATCAATAATTTATCTTTAGAATTAAGTCCAAAAAGTTTAAATACTAAAAAAATATTAAATTCTTTTAAAGATTCAAAAAATAATTCAAATAATTCTTCAAATATTTCAGATTATAAAAATTCGATATTTTCGACATTAAATAACAGAAAAAAAAGACTAAATAATTTATCTCCAAAATTTTTTTTTGGAGAAAAATCAAATAAAGAAATAAATTCAATTCGATCTGAAAATAATACTCCAATAAATTATTCTCTTCAAGATTTAATTGTTGATTTAAAAGAAGATAAAATTAATTTATCTCCAAATAATAATTCTTCAATAATTAATAAAGATAATTCAAATGAAAAAGAAAATTCTAATATATTTTCAAAATTAAATAAATTTAAAGTAGAACTTTTAAATTTACAAAAAGAAAATGAAAATTTAAAAAATGAAAATGAAGAATTTAAAACAATTATCAAATCTTTAAAAGAACAATTTAAACATATTAAAGATAGATCTAGAAATAATGATAAAGTAATTGAACAAGAAAAAACAATAAAGAATTTAAATTCTTTTTTAGAAAGACAAGAAAAGAATTTTAATGAAGAAAAAATGAGAATTTTATTTGAAATAGACGAAAAAATAAAAGAAAATCAAGAATTATCTGAGAAATTAAATAATAAAGGAAAAATTAAATTTAATTATTATCAAGATTATATTAATAAATTAAAATCACAAGAAAAACAATTAAAAATGAAAGATGAACAAATTGAAAGTTTGCAAGAACAAATATATTTATTAAGTAATTTAGGAGGAAATAATACAATTCCATCAGATCCAAATGAAAGTTTAGATAATTAAAAAAATAATATTTAATCAACAGTATATTTTATATATAAGTAATTTAAATATAATTTAATACATATTTTTTAAAATAAAAAAACTTATAATATTTCATTAATAAAAATTACAAAAAAAAAATTTTGTATTTATTTCCAAATAAAAAAAAACTTATTTATTTTCCCTTTAAAATAAAAATTAAAAAAAATGGGAAATTCCAATGAAATAGAAAAAATAGAGGAATTTCGTAATACAAATTCAAAAAATAGAAAAGAAAAAAAGAAATCAAAATCTAAAGTATCAGATCCATTATATAAATTTTTAAATTACCAAGGAAATATAACAACAATGAGTTTTATAGCAACATCTCCTCAAATAAAAGAAATATTAATGGATAATCATTTATATTATAATTTAAGATTTGAGCTTCCTCCAAAAGAAGAAATAGATAGAATGGCATTTGAAGATAAAGTATTTATATTTAAATCTTCTTTACAAAAATTAAAAATTGATTGGAGACAAGGAGCAGATCATATGGATATTAATAGAGATGAAATAATAAATTTATCTATTAAACAATTTAAAATGATTAATCCTTATAAAGAATTAAAAATAAATTTCAATGGTGAAGTTAATCAAGATGCAGGAGGATTAATTAGAGAATGGTTAACTGTTATTTTTAAAGAATTACAAAGTGAAAAATTACATTTATTTGAAAAAGCTGATACTATGGATTATTCTATAAAAATTATTTCTGAATTAAATGTTTCTGAAAGAAATATTGAAATATTCAATTTCATTGGAAAAATTATGGCAAAAGCTTTATTAGAAAATTTAACTATTAATACTTGTTTTAATAAATATATTTATAAAATTATTTTAGATGAAAAAATCGATTTTAAAGATTTAGTTTTTATTGATCAAGGATTATATCATTCTTTAGAGAAAATAAGAAATATGGAAAATATAGAAGATTTAGAAATATTTTTTTGTATAGAATATAATAATTCAAAAGGAAATATAATATCAGAGGATTTAATAACAAATGGAAGTAATATAAAAGTAACAAAAAAGAATTTAGATTATTATATAGAAACAAGAATAAATAATATAATATGGAAAAATAGAATATTATTAAATGAAATAAAAAAAGGTTTATTTTCTTTAATCCCAGAAGTATTAATAAAAATTTTTACAGCAGAGGAATTTGAATTATTATTAAATGGAACTCCATTTATTGATATAGAAGATTGGAGATTAAATACAACATATAATGGATATTTTACAAATGATAAAATAATAATAGATTTATGGGATATAATAAGTGAATTATCTCAAGATAAATTAGCAAGATTACTTCAATTTTGTACTGGAAGTTCTAGAGTTCCAATTGGAGGTTTTAGATCTTTAGAATCTAATAGAGGAAATAAAAGTCCTTTTTGTATTACTAAAGTTGAATTTGAAATTGGAGGTGAAAATTTTATCAGAGCTCATACTTGTTTTAATAGATTAAATTTACCTAATTTTCCTAATAAAGAAGAATTAAAAAAAGGAATTGATTTTATTTTAGAAAATGAAATTCTTGGATTTGGAATTGATTAATTTTAATTATATTTTATTATATTTTATATATTTTGTTTTATTTTTTTTATTTTTTTTATTTTTTTTATTTTTTTTTTTTCATATTTTTGAAAATATAGATAAATATGAAAATTAAATAAATGAAAGAGAATTATGATTATTATTATGATGATGATGATGAATATGAAAATGTTATATCAAAAAAAATAAGATTTTCTATTGATAATGATGAAGATGATAATGATGAAGATATTATTTTTATACATCATTTTTTTAGATTTAGAAAATTTAAAGTTAAAAAAAAAGAAGATGAACCTTGTTTATTTAATAATTTAATAAACAATGAATTTAAAAATAATACAATAATAAAGAGTAATGAAATAAATTCAATTAAAATTGAACAAAATTTAAATAATTTAATAAAAAAAATATCCAAATTTTTATCATATAAAAATGAAGAATTTAATTGTACTTTTATGGAAAATTTTTATTCATATGCATTGCAAATTGGCTTTGATAATACAATTAAATATTTATTTCCTTTAATTAAAGAATTAATATTTGATGATTCAATCAATCCAAATATAATAAAATCTTTTTTTAAAAACTTTGATAAATTATTGAATTTTCTTTTGGATGAAAAAAATAAAGAAAAAGGATATCAAATAATATTTATTGATATAATACCTTTAATAGATGGAATTTTTAGGTCTAAAAAAAATGAAGATTTATTAAAAGAAGTTTCAAATTCCTTAAAATTAATAATAAAAATATCAACTTTCGAAGATAGATGTTCAATATTAATTCCATTATTAATATTATTAGCTCAAGATTCAAATATTGAAAATAAAATATTATCTATAAAAATCTTTAATTCAATAACAGAAGAAATTGGTGAATTATTAACAGAATGTTTTATTGTTCCTCAATTTATTGCTTTTAGTGAAGATTCAAAAAGAGAAATTAGATTATGTTTAATTAATAATTTTATTAATGTTTGCAATGTTGTTTCTTATAATTGTTTTATTCAAAAAGTTTATCATATATATTTGATTTTAACTAAAGATACAATTTGGGAAATTAGAAAAAAATGTATAGAAATTTTACCTCATTTATGTAAAATATGTAAAAGTGATTTTATAAGTAATAATTTAGTTAATGTTTTATTAATTGGAATTAATGATAATGTTATTAATATAAAAAATACTTGTTTAGAAATTTTTGGAGAATTTATCAATTATTTACAAAAATCAGATTTAGAAAAAAATAAAGAAATTATAAATTTTTATGTAAATGAATCTTTAGAAATTGATAAATATCAAGAAAATAATTTATCTTTAATTTATAAAATTGCTTTTACTTTTCCAAGTGTATTAATTTTTCTTAATGAAAAAATTTCTAGTGAAATTTGGGAAGAAATAAAAATAGTATATTTTAATTTTTTTAATTGTAATGATTATAATGTTAAATTAACTATTACTTCTTCTTTTGCAGAAATTTCAAAAATTATTGGAAGTGAAAAAAGTGAAAAAGATATTTCATCTCAAATTTTATTTATGTTTGAAAATAATGGATTAGATATTAAAAATAATATTATTTATCATCTTCCTGAATATTTATTAAGTATTAAAGATATAAATATTAAAAACCAATTTTTAAAGTGTTTCTCTATGAATAAAAAAAATAATTGGAGAGATAAAATTAAATATGTTAAAGCTTTAGGAAGATTAATTAATGTTTATGATATTAATACTTTAGAAAAAAAAATTTTTCCTAATATTTTAGAATTATCTTTTAATCAATTTAATAAAGTAAGGAAAAAATCGATTAAGGAATTGTCAAAATATTTGTTTAAATTTATTAATTATAACAAAGAATATAAAAATAAAGCTTTAATTATATTAGAATGTTTTGGTAATTGCATTCATTACCATTATAGACAATTATTTGTATATTTAGCTTATGAATTTTTTTTAAATGAAAATCTATTTATGGAAATTATATATCCATTATTTTATAATTTATCATTTGACATTATTGATAATGTAAGAATTTCTGAAGCTAAAATGTTAAATAAAATAATAAAAAAACAAAAAGAAGAATATAAATGGATAATAAATAATAAAAAAATTAATGAAATTATTTTTAGGTTTCAAAATGATAAATCTAATGAAGTTAAAGAATATATGAAAGAAATAAAAGTAAATAATGATTTTTCTCAGAATAAATATGATAATGATAAAATTAATTTAATTAATAATAAATTTACAAATAAAATGGATATTTTATATGATATATATAATATTCATTCTATATATTTAGGATTTAATTGGTTAGAAAAAAAATAAAAAGATATTAAAGCTAATCTTAATTTCATTAAATTTTTCATAACTAAAAATAAATTTTTAAATTAATAAAATAAATTAAATTTTTTAAAAACACAAATAATATAAATTTGAAAAAATAATCTGATTATAACTTAAATTTAATATTTTACATTATCATTGAAAATATTTAATTTTCCTTTATTATCATCTTCAGATGTATTTTCAGTTTGTTTGATAAAAAAATTATTTTTATTTTCAACAATATTATAACTATTTGATTTATAAAATTCATTTTTTTTCTTTGGAAATAATTTCTTTAATTGTTTTGTTTTTTTATCATAATTTTCAACCATTCTTTCAGAATCAATTTTTTCAGTACATGAAGATTTTTTAGAATTTGTTTTATTATAATTTAATTGTTTTTTATTTTCAATTTTTCTATTTGAAAATTCACTATTAACTTCTCTTACAGTCTCTAATTTTTTTTTTTTTAATTTAAATTCATTTTCATTTTTATTTTTCAATCTTTGGTTTGAAATTGAAGATATTTGACTTTCATTTAATTCATTTAAAGAAACTTCAAATTCATTTAATGAATTTTTTAATATTTCTGAACTTTTTTTTTCTTTTGTTTGACCTGAACCTTTCTTACTTATTAAATTTGAATAATCTTTATTTTGAATATTTTCAATTTCAATTTTACAAAAAGATTGTTTCTTTATAAAAATAATATTATTATTTTTACATTGTTTGATGGTGATAGACAACAACCCATCAAATAAACTTAAATAAAATTAAATAAATTTTTAAAATAGAAAAAAATATAATTTAAAAAAATAAAATAAATTTATTTTAAAAAATGAATTCTAAAATGGTAAAATATTCATAATAATAATTTTACTAAATAGAAATTAATTGGGAATCGTTTTAGTCAATCAACATTAGAAATTTTTCATACACTTAAAATATGTAATGTTGATATTAAATTTGAAAATATTTCAAGTGAAAGTGAAGAAAATAAAGATAAAATAGGAAAAAAATCACCAACTTTAACTTTTCCATTTTTAGAAACAAAAGAAGGAATAATTTCAGAATCAAAAGCAATAGAAATTTATATTTGTGAATTATATAAACCTGAATTATTAGGAAAAAATATTTTAGAAAAAAGTCAAATTCATCAATGGATTGATTTTGTTTCTAATGATATAAACAATTGTTTAAAAGATATTGTTTATCCTATTTTTGGTTGGGGAGATTTTAATAAAGAAAAATGGAAAAAATCATCAAATTTACTAAAAAATCAATTAAAAATTTTAGATAATCATTTAAAAGGGAAAAAATATTTTATTGGGAATAAATTAACTCTTGCAGATATTATTATATTTAGATTTTTAAGACTTTTAATGATGACAGAATATGATGAAAATATAAGAAATTCATTTTTAAAAAATTTAAGTAAATGGTTTGTTAATATTATGGAAAGTGAAGAAGCAATTGAAGTTTATGGAAGAACAATTTTATGTAAAGAACCAATTAAACCTTTTATTGAAGAAAATAATAATAATTTTAATTTATCAAAATTTAAAAATGAATTTATTTTAAATGAAAATAAAAAAGAATTAATAAAAAATTTTATTGAAGAATTTGATAATATAAATTACTCAATTTGGTATTTTGAATATGTAAAAATACCAAAAGAGAATAGAAAAGTTCTTTTTAAAATTTGTAATTTGAAAAATTTTTTTATTCAAAAATTAGAAAATTTTAGAAAATATTGTTTTGGAGTTATTGGTATTTATGATAATAAAAATGATTATGAAATTAAAGGTATTTTAATGTGGAAAGATAATGAAATTCCTGATCAAATTAAAGAATGTGATTACTATGATTTTTTAAATTTTAAGAAGTTAGATATTAATAATAATGAAGATAAACAATTAATTTTGGATTTCTGGATTAATTCTTCAGAAGGAGATTTTGTGCAAGGAAACAAAGTTGTTGATGCTAATTATTTTAGATAATTTTTTATCTTTTTTTATTTAAAGACTTTTTTTAATTTTTTCTGGATATGATATTTAATTTATTTTTTGAAATTTATATTTAAATAAATTTTTTACTGAAATTATTTAAATTGTAGAATATAATTTTAATAATTTTTGTAAATGAAATATTTTAATTTTTTAAGATATACTAGTTTTTTTCATGATATAATTATTTTTAAAAATGAAAGTGATTTTCTTATAAGATATTATTATTTAAATGGTTAATTTTTTCTAATATTTTATAAATATTTAAAAATAGTTATTGAAAATCAAAAAAATAAAAATAAATAATAAAAATGAAAAATTCGGAAATTGGAATTCAATTTTATAAAATTAATGGAGATTATAATGATCTTATTGAAACAAGTGAAAACATTATAAAAAAGTTAAAAGATGAAAATGAAAAATTAAAAGATGAAAATGAAAAAAATATTAAAAAATTAAAAGAAGAAAATGAAAATAAAAAAAAGTTAAAAGATGAAAATGAAAAATTAAAAGATGAAAATGAAAAAAATATAAAAAAGTTAGAAAAAGAAAAAGATGAAAATGAAAAATTAAAAGAAGAAAATAATAATTTAAAAGAAGAAAATAATAATTTAAAAGAAGAAAATAATAATTTAAAAGATGAAAATAAAAAGTTAAAAGGAGAAAATAAAAATAAAAAAAATTTAAAAGATGAAGATAAAAAATTAAAAGGAGAAAATAAAAAGTTAGAAGATGAAAATAAAAAGTTAAAAGAAGAAAATAAAAAATTACCAGAAGATTTAATTAATAAACTGATAAATAAATTCTTTGAAAATGAAAAATTAATTTTCAATTTACAAAAAGGCGAAAATAAAAACGAACAAATTGGAAGTAATTTAAATACTAAAAAAGAAAAAAATATTTCAGTAGAACAACAAGTTAACTTTATTTTAAATACTAAAAAAGAAAAAAATATTTCAATAGAACAACAAGATTACTTTATTTTAAATACTAAAAAAGAAAAAAATATTTCAGTAGAACAACAAGATTACTTTATTTTAAATACTAAAAAAGAATCAAATGATATTCCTATGGAAACAAATAATTTAAATTATATTTCAATTAAAATTGAGGATTTCGAATATAAGAAAGAAGAATTTTTTTCAGAAAATTTCGAAGTAAAAGAAATAAATGGAGTATCAATAGGATTTTTAGGAAATATCTCAACAGGAAAAACGTATATGTTAAATAAAATATTTAATTTTCAACTACCTTTGAAACCAACTAACACTATAAATTATTATTTTTTTAAAGACAATATTAGAATAATTGATTCTCCTGGTTTTAATAATTGTTTACATTTAACTCAAAATAATTTCAAAGAGAATATTCATAAATTAAAATTGAAAGATTTTATAACACAAAAATTTGTTGTGGATAATTCAATAATAATTATTTATGTAATAAATTCATGTGATTTAGAAAATAGAAAAAGAATAGGAAAATTAAAAAAAATCCTTTTTGATAATTATAAAGAAACATCAGTATTGAAATCAATATATGTTATTCATAATGTTTATTATCATAAATCAAAAGAAGATTATGAAGAATATACAAATAATAATTTTCCAGAAGATGATTTTTATCAAAAAGATGGAATAGTATTTGCTGAAAAATTAGAAGAAGAAGAGAAAGCAGAAACAAAATTTGAAATAGTACATTTTGTACCACAATTATATAATAAAGAAGATATTGTGTTAGAAAGAATAAGAACTCATATTTTTACTCACATACAAATTAAATTAAATAAACTTAATGATATATATAATTCTATTTTTGTTCCACAAAAGAATTTTGCTTTTAATGATGAGAATTCAGTTGAAATAACAAATAATTTATCTGAAGATTTTTCAAATTCTAAAGATAATAATTCAAATGATAAATTTAAAAATAATTATTTAGAAAATTCAATGGAAGAAATAAAGAATAATACAATTTATTTTAATTCAAAATATTGGTGGAGTAATTTTCAAATATTTAATCCTCATTATACTTGTTATATAGATTCAAATGATGAACTTGTTATTGAATTTGAAGTTCCTGGTTATGAAAATTTTAAAATAAAGTATACATGTATAGATGTTTTCTACAAATTTTTTTTCTCTGCAAAATATAAAGGACAAACAAATTATAAAAAAATTATTCATAATAATAGAAATAAGGGTGATATAGCATATACTTTTAAAATCCCTATTGATTCATTTAATTTTTCTTCAAATAAACCAGACAAGACCTATTCTGAGAATGGTTTAGTTATTTTTAGATATAAACCATTAACATAAAAAAGTTATAAAACAATTTTTAAATAAATAAATATGATTATTAACTTTGATTATTTGATGAATTTATTTATTTTTTCCAAAAAAATTATTATTATATTTTTTTTGAAATTTTGACTAAAAAATCAAAAATCAGTTTGAAATTAATTGATAGATAAAATAAAAAAAAAAGAAATAAATATATGGTATTGAAAAAAAATATTTTAGGAATTGAAATGGAAAAAAGGATTTAAATATTTATTATCAAATTTATTTTTGAATGATAAATTTTAAAAAAAAAAATTGTAAATTGAATTTAATTAAATAGAAATAAAAACAAATGAATAAGAAGAAGAAAAGAAAATTTAAAAATTATAATTATTTAAATCAAATTATATTAATTAAAAAAATTGTTTTTTCAATATATAATTTAACTTTTAAAGTATATCAATTAATTATTTTTTAATTTCTTTAATATTAATTGAACAAATGTTTGTTTTGAAGTAGGATTAATTTTCATTTTTAATTTGGATATAATAAACCCTGTAACGGAAATAATTTTATATTTTTTATTTGAATTAATTAAATAAGTTTGTAAACCATAAAACCAATTCTTACTATTTTCCTCTTTATTAAATTCTAAATCTAAACTTCTTTTTTTTTCAATAAGAGATAAGTACAAATAAGGTTTCTTTATAAAAGATAATATTTTACTTTTTTTAATTAAATTCTCTGATTTTATACCAAAATTTATTTTATAAATATTTTTAAATTCAATAGTTTTTTGAGTTGAAATATTTTTATTATTTTCAAATATTTTTATTTTATCATTTAAAATATCAATTTGATAAAAATGTTCTTTTTTTCCATTTGTATTAAAATTTATTTTTGTTATATTATTTCCTTTTGAAATGAAATCTAATGTTTTTTGATAAAAATCTTTCCATGAATTTTCATTATGATTTTCTTTTTCCATAAAAACTTTTTTTTTATAAGTTTTAAAATAACTTAATAATTTGCATTTAGTATAAATATATTTTAAATTTTCAAACATAATATTTAAATTTTGTGAAATTTCTCTATCCAAAGCATCTAATTTAATATTTGATAAATCATAGTTTTGATTATTTATTATATTTAATGTATCTTTTAATTGGTCAATTAATTTTTTTTTTAAATTTTCATCAATTTGATTCTTTTGAATTTCATTTAAAGCATATTTTATCATTAATTGAATAAAAAAAGAAGTTTGATTATTATTTTCCTTTTTATCATTTTCAGATAAATAATTTATTATTCTATTTTCTGCATTATATAATGATAAATAAATTTGATGAGCAGAAATCATTTTTTGTTTAAAATTATCTAATATTTCTTCTATAATTTTTTGTTCTGATGAAGAAATTGAGAATATTTTATTTTTTTTATTTAAAGAAAATATTAAAGAAGCTACTTTAATTTTACTTTCTTTAGAATTATTATTTTGATAATTAATTGTTTTTTCTTTCATATATTTTGAAGCTTCTTGATTAAATAAAATAAAGATTAATCCTTGAAAATCTTTTATTTTTTCCATTTTATCATAAACATTATTTAAAACATTAATCCAATTATCAATGTTACCATCTCTTAAATAATAATTAAACCCATTCATTAAAGTTTTAATAATATTTTTATAATTATCTTTATTATCATCATTATCATTTAAATCATTATTGAAATTAAAATAACTTTCATTAATTTTATTTTTTTCTGTTAATGAATCAACTTTAAATAAAATATAAATAAAATTTTGTATGACTGATAATTGTTTTTGTAAAGAAACTTCTTTTTCAATAATTGCAATTATATTAGTTATAATTGTTGAAGAATTATTAGTTTTATTTAATGAAAAATATACTAAAGATAAATTTGCACCTATTTTTACTAAAATATTCAAATCTTTTATATTATTTGAAAATTTTTCATTGACACATTTATCAAAAATTGAATTATAAATTTTTTCTAATGTATTTAATGATTCATTTATATTTTCCATATAAAATTGAGTAATTCCAATATAACATTTACTTTCATAATATTTATATTCATCTTTTAAATTATTTGCATTTGATAAAGCTTTTTGATAATTATTTAAAGCTTCTTGGAATTTATGATTTATTAATGAATAACATCCATTTAAAATATTTTCTGTATATATTGATTCATAATTTAATTTATCAAAGTTTATTTCATTTAAATTTAAGTTATTTCGAATGGAAAAGATTAATGAATTATTTTTTAATATTTTATTTATATTATTAATATTTTTCTCAGAAATGTCTTGTGGATTTTCTTTAAAATGATTATCAAAAATATTCTCTTTCATTTTTTTTTAAATTATTTATTGAAAATTAAAATAATTTATTCTTTTTTAAAGAAAAAACAATTAACAAGAACAAGAAATAAAATATTTCAAAAAAAAAAAAAAATATAAAAGATTCCAATTTATAAACATAATTTATCAAAAAATAAATTAATCAAAAAATAAATTAATCAACAAAAATAAAACAAAAAATATATAAAACTGGATAAAAAAAGCGATAAAAAACTAAGAAAAAAATTATTCATTATTTTCCATATTACTTTGAGCATTAGTAACAGCACAGACAATATAAGCAAAAATAAATAGAATACTAATGACAAAAATATAGAATAAATTAGTATTTCTTTTTCCAATACATTTTCCAGTCCAAGGACAATGATGATCATAACCTTCAACACAAATATTACAATCAAAGCAATGATTAGTTTTTTTTTCAATATTAACCCAAATTTTACATTCACCACAAAATCTAAATTTACTTCTTGGTTCTCCAGTTCTTGAATCAAGATCATGTTTTGGGAAACCAGGATTGATTAAAAAAATAAATGTATAACTTAGAAAATATGTTAAATATATTATAACTCCTGTTATTTTAAAAAATATATGTAAATAAATCCAAAAATAATAAAAAAAAAATATCATTCCACATGATACAAATGAACAAAAACAAATATACATTGGCCAATGTGGTCCTATTATTATTAATGGATCTCCATTTTTATCTCCAAAAAATGAAAATGTATTTCCTAATTTTTTATAATAATATGATTGATTTTCTATTGATATTGGATTTATTGAATAAAAATCACTTGATGTTGTTATTACATCTTCTTTTTCTATTGAAATACTTTCTATTGTATCATCATATAAATTCTCATCTTCTGTACTTATTTTCTTATATTTTTCTAAGTTTTTTGTAGATTTTGAAAGTTTACTTTGATTTTCTATTTTGTTTATTTTTTGTGTTTCTGAATCTAATTCCATTTTTTTTTTTTTTTTCTTTGGTATTAAAATATTTTTTTTTATTTTTTTTGGAATTTTTTACAAGTTTTTTTTTATTTATTTTTATTATTTTTTTTAAGTAATTTAATTTAAATTAAATGGAAATTAATGATTTGAAAATTAATATGAGGAAAGATAATTTTAATTTTGGGAAAATTAATTTAAAGGATGATATTAATAATCATAATATTTTGAAAGTTGTTTCTCTTAGAAAAAATAAAGTTCAAAATATGTTTCTACAAAAAAGATTAAAGTTAATTTCAGATGTAGAAAATGATGATAAAGAGGAAAATTTGTTAAAAAATTCCAATTTAATAAGAATTTTAGAAGTAAATGAAATAATAAATCATTTTAACAATAATGATATTTATAAAGAAAAAATATGTTTATTTCAATGTATTTATTCATTAAATAAATCTTCTTCAACTAATTTAAATTATATTAATGAAGTAATATTAAACAATAATATTCATGAAGAAATTTTTAAGATTTTAAACAAATATTCTAAACAAATTGATTATTTAGACAAATTAATTATCAAGAATGGATTATTATTATTAAATAATTTATTTTATTTAAATAATAATCCTCTTTTTCAGTTTATTTTAAAAAATAATTTAATAGAAATTTTAGTGAAATTTTTATATTTTGATGATTTCGATATTTCATATCAAACAATTGATTTATTTATTCTTTTAATTTTAGAAAATGAAGAATTTAAAATTCAATTAAATTCACTTGGAATATTTGAAAAAATAGTTAAAATGGCAAAAAAGGAAAATTTAAGAGAAATTTATTTATATGATTGTTTAAATTATATTCATCAAGTTATCTTATATGAAATTAAAAACTCTGAATTAAAAATTGAAAATATTTCTTCATGTATTAATGTATTAATCAATTTAATTAAAAATCAAAAAGAAGAAAATTTGAAAAAAATTTTAATTTCATTATTACAAATTTCATGTTATTTTAATGATATTGAATTAAAATTTGCTCAAAATGGTTTTTATGAAAATATTACTTATTTATTTAAAACAAATAAAAACATTAAAATTGTAATAATAAGTATTCAAATAGTAACAAATTTAACAAATGAACAAAGTTTTAATTGTAACAATTTAATTTCTTCAGAATTATTTCAAATAATTATTAAAATGCTTTTCCAAGATGAATTTCAACAGAAAGTAGATTTAATAACTAATATATGTCATTTAATTTTAAACTTATCTAAATTTAAATCTTTTTATGATTGGTTAAGTAATAATATAAATGTTTATAATAAAATGATTTTTTTTTTAGATTCTATTTCTGAAAAAACATCTTTAACAATATTATCTTGTTTTTTTTCCTTTATAAAAAATTCAAACTCTTTTTCAAAAAATTATATTTTATATAATAAACAATATTACGATAAATTGATTAATTTATTAACAAAAATAAATGATTCAAATTTATTAAAATCAACATTATGTATTTTAATAAAGCAAATAAATATAATTGAAGAAGGAGAAAACATAAATTATATAAATTCATATTTTAATTTTAATTATCTATTAGATATTATAAATAAATTATCATCCCCAGATAATAAATTTGGCAAAGATAAAGAAAACATTATATTATTTATGGCGCTTAAAAACTTAATTAAAAAATATTTGGATTAAAATTTATAAATAATTTTAATATATTATATTTTAAAAAATAGAAAAAATTAAAAAAAGATGTATAAATTCATTAAAAGAAAAGTTATTTTCAATAGAAAATTTAATAGTCTATGAATAATTTTTCAATAATTTCAAATAATTATAACTAAAAAATGTAAATTTTAAAATGATATAATAATGAAGCAAAAAAATGAATATAAGATAATCCATTTCAAATGTCAGAATGATTTACATTAACTTCAGATATATTAATTATAAATTTAATTAATTTTATAATGTAAGAAAAAAATAGTAATTTAACTAAAAAAAATATCTATAACTTTATTATGTTAAGGTCTAAGTATTGAAAAAATATATGAATTTTTTAACAATATGAAAACAGTTTTAATTTTATTAAAACTAATAATATTGAAATAATTATTACGAATACTTTACTTTTAATTTAAATATTTTATTAGATGATGAATGAAAAAATAAAAGAGTAATTTTTTTTAAATTTCAACAAACAATATATTTTATAAACAAGGAATAGAGAAAATAAAATAATTTTTGAAAAATAAAATTTTGAGATAATAATACAAAAAATGATAAATATGAGATTTTATTTTTTTTATTAATTTATTGATAAATAAGAGATCTCTGCAATAGAATTATATGTTAAAAATTGAGGTAAAAATCAAAATATTATAAATAAATCAATTATTGATAATAAATTGTAAATTTATGATTAAAAAATAGTTTTTTAAATTTAATGTTTTAAATTATTTATATCAATATAATTAAATTATTTTTAATAATAAATAATATATAAATACTTAATTATTAGGGTTTAATTAATTATTTAATTTAAATTTAAAAAATGGAAAAATTACCAAATAAAGATGAAATAATTGATTATTTCAAAAAATTGAATTTAAATATAGATAAAAAAACATTAGATTCTTTAAACTCTGATTCAACTGTTCAATTATATATAACTTTATTAACCAAATTAGGTTTTATAAATAATAAAACATTTCTGATAGAATTTGAATTTGTTCAATATAAAATTTTCTCTTTTGGAAACCAACATGATCAAGCTGTTATTATTGTTAAATTATTAAAAATTTTAAAAAAATTTTTTAAAGAAATTTATCAAGATGATTCCTTTACATCATATGATTTATTTTCTCCGACTACTAAAAGAACAATATCTTTTTTAGGAAAAATTATTTTATTTATGAAATTTAAAGAACAAGAAAAGGAAGCTTATCAAAAAATAAAAGATGAATATAAAGATTCTTTAATTCAAAAAGAAGAATCTAATAAAGAATTAAATAATTTAATTGAAGAAAAAGAAAAAATAGAAAAAAGAAAAGAAATAGAAGGACAAAATATAATGAATATTAATGAAGAAATTAAAAAAGTTCAAAGTGAAAAAAGAGAAATTCAAATGAAAATAAATTCTAATGAACAATTAATTTCAAATTTAACTTTAAATTCAAAAGAATTAGATAATAAATTAAATATGAATTTAAATTTGATAAAAAATTTAAATGAAAAAATTACAAATTTATCTTCTAGAATAGTTTCATCTCCTGATAAAATTGAAGCTATATTAAAACAAACAGAAGATTTAATTGAATTACAAAATAATGATATTAGAGATTTATCAAATAATTTAAATTATTTAAATACTGTTTCTTCTAATTTTGATAGTTTAAGTAGATGCTTAAATGAATATTATTCTATTTTTCAAGAATTTGATTTAATTAATCAAAATTTAAAAAATTTAAATAATAATATAATTTCAAAACAAGAAATAATTAATAAAAATAATTTAGAAATTCAACAAATAAATTCTGAAATTGAACAAATTAAAAAACAATCTTTTGAGATTATTCAATTTTTCAATGAAGATACTAAAAATAATTTAGAAATTCAATCTAAAAAAAAAAATGAATTAAATAATTTAAATCAAAGAGTTAATGAATTAAAAAATAAAGTTAATAAATTAGAAAATGAAAAAAAAAAACTTGAAAATAATATTTCTGATATAAATAGAAGTATTGAAGATATTCAAATTAGTATAAAAGATATTGAAAATAATTATCAGGAGAATATGAATTCTTTATATAATTATGCCATAAAATTTCAAAAAAATTTTAATGCTTTAAAACAGGAAAATATTGAAAATAAAAAATTTGAATAAAAAAATTATAATTAAATTTTAAATAAAAACCTATAATAATTTAAAATATTATATTAAAAATCAAATTTTGGTTAATTTATTATTTATTTTAAAATAAAATTAAACTTATTTTATTTAAATTATTATTTTTTCAAATGTTTTAAATATATTTATAAATTTAAAAAAGAAAATAAATTACAATCAATGATTTTTATTAATACAAAATTTGAAATTTAATTAATTAATATTTTACCAAGTCATTTAAAATATTAAAATCATTAAATTTTAGTCGATAAAACAAATATTAATTCTATGTCAAAACTTTTAAAAAATAATAAATAAATCAAAAAATCTAAATATCTCATTGAAAAACATTTAAAACGAACTAAAAAAATAAAGTAAATTAAAATATTCTAAAACTTAGAAACAATAATAAATTTATAAATTCAATTTTAAATATAATTAATGGGAGCATGTCCAAAATCATGTAATCAAGTTCATTTTTGTTATAATGTAAACACAATAGAAGTTCCTGATAAATGTAAAGAAGATTCAGATTCAAATAATAATGAAGATTATCAAAATGAAGAAAATGATATTATAGAAGAAATACAAGTTTCTTCAAAAAATAAAGAAAGAGCAACTAAATTGAATATTATACATTCATTTAAAAAAAAAATTACTACTGAAACTTTTTTAAGAGCTAAAACAGGAAAAAAAAAAAACAGTTCTTTATTAAAATTACAAACTTCACTTTATTTACATAATCCTCAAAAAAAAAATAATAAAATCGTTAAAGAAATTTCAAGAGCAAGTACAAAAATGAATACAAATTTAAATACAGTTATAAGTAAAAATTTAGAAAATAATTTAGAAGATTTTAATAAAAAAGAAGAATCAAAATTTTCAAGAATAAATTCATCATCTTTAAATAAAATGGAGAATAATTTACATAAACAAAATGAAAATCAAATTAATATAATTACTGATGAAATATTTAATAGTGTTTATAATAATGTAGTAATTAAAAATAATATGAATGAATATGATACAATTTTAATTTCTGAAGTAATGGCAGAATATGAAATTGAAAGTGGAATTGATATATTTGAACAAGGAGAAATTGGTAATTGTTTATTTATTATTAAAAAAGGTCAAATTGAAATTTTTGATAAAGTTAATGATAAAAAAGTTATTTTAAATCAAAATAATTTTTTTGGTGGAATTTCTTTAGTTGCTCATAATATTCAAAGAAGATATAGTGCTAAATCAATTACTGAAGTTAATTTATATGTTATTACTAAAGAATTATTTGATGAAATTGTTTTTAATCAAAATAAAAAAAAAAAAATTAAAACTATTAATCCTAATTATATCAGACAAATTCCAGTTTTTCAATTTTTAAATATGGAAGATATTCAATTATTATGTAAAATGTGTTATATAATAAAAGATGATGAACATTATTTAGAAAAAAAAGATAAAAATTATATTGATTTATCTGATTTTTTTAGAATAGATATTACATATTTTTATGATTATACATTTTTACAAATTAATTTATTAGAAGATGAAAATAATAATTCAAATCAACAAAAAAAAATTTTATTAATACCTCTTTCTTCTTTTGTTGAAGTATTAGGAATAGATTATAAAAATGAAATATTATATGAAATATTTCAAAATTCAATATCATCATCACAAACAATAATGAAATTATTTAAAAAAAACCAAATAAAAACATGTTTCCAATTATTTAAATTGAAGAAAATGAAAAAAAATTCAATGGTAAAATTAGCAAATAAAAATAGTATATATTTATTAATAATAGGAAAATTTTTATTAGTATCTTCAATAAATTCAAATGCAATTCAAAAATTAGATCCATTAACTGTAGTAGATTCAAATTTATTTCGTCAATATACAAATCTTTTTTTTTCAGTTTCTTCAATAATATTAGAATGTTCAATAGATAATTTACAAATGAAATCAAAAGAAGTAAATTCACAATATGATAAAACAGTATCAAAATTATCAAAAATAGAATTTTTAAATCAATTAAGTGAAGAAGAAATTATAAGTATTTCTTCAATGATAACAGAATTTAATTATAATAAAGGTGATATTATTATTAGTCAAAATGTTCCTTGTGTTACTTTTTTTTTATTAATTAAAGGAGAAGTTGAACATAGAAATAAAAATAATATTTGTTTAAGAACTTATTCAGCTGGAAATTGCTTTGGAGAAATTTTTTTATTAGATGAAGATTCAGAATATTCTAATAGTTATATTATTGCTGTTACTGATAAAGTTATTACTTATGAAATTTCAAAAGAAAATTTTTTTACTTTATTACAAAATCCAAAATTAAATGATTTTATTAAAAATAAAATATCTCTCGAAGATAAATCTATTACTCTTGAAGATTTATATTATTTATCCTTTTTAGGAAAAGGTAAATTTGGAAATGTCTTTCTTGTCCATAATACAATTTCATTATATGCTATTAAAGCTATTTCTAAACTTGCTGCAGAAAAACAAAAAAATGGAATTCAATTTTTATTAAATGAAAAAAAAATATTAACTTCATTGAATCATCCTTTTGTAATTAAATTAGTTAAAACAATGAAAAATAATATATGGTGTTTTTTTTTAATGGAATATTCAACAGGAAAAAGTTTAGAAAGTGTATTAGAACATAGAAATAAATTTTATAATACATATGAAACTCAATTTTATGGAGGAAGTTTATTTTTGATAATAAAATATTTAAATAAAATGGGAATTATTCATAGAGATATTAAACCATCAAATATTATGGTTGATGAAACAGGTTATTTAAAAATGATAGATTTTGGAGCTGCTAAAAAAATAGATAAAAATTTAACAAATACTATTATTGGAACTCCTTTTTTTATGGCTCCTGAAGTTTTAAATGGAACTCCTTATTCTTATTCTTGTGATTATTTTTCTATCGGAGTTATTATATATTATATATATTATGGAAAATATCCTTTTGGACATGGTATTAATGATGCTTTTAGAATTTATAAAGAAATTTTAAATAAAAAATTAACTTTTGATGGTTTAGAAAAACAAAATATTGAATTAAATAATTTATTGACTATTTTATTACTTAAAAATCCTTCTGAAAGATGTACTAATTTTGAAGTTATTAAACATCATACTTATTTTAATGGTTTTGATTGGGATAAATTATTTATTAAAAAATTAAAAGCTCCTATTATTCCTGAAAAAAGTAATAAATATGGTCCTGATTGTTTAAGAAATATTTTCACTTCTTTTAATTCTTTTATGGATAATGAAAAAGCTCTTGAAAGTTATAAATATTTTTCTTCTAGAATTGAATTCCAAGATGAAATAAATAATAATAATATGATGAATTTAGCTGATATGATGAAAAATAAAAATTGGTTTGAGGAGTTTTAAATAATTTTTTTTGTATGTATTATGGACATATTCTATTTTACAGTGTAAATTTATTTATAAAAAAATATGAATATGATTTTCTTTTTTTCTAAATTAAAATGTAAAAATTATTTTTTAATATATAGATTTATAAATAATTTTTATATTTTTTTAATTGAAGTTATACAAATATTATACTAAAATATATAATATAATTTGGAAAAGAACATAATTTATAAATAAAAAATGGGTTGTTCATCAACATCATCTTCCAATAATGAATTATTAAACTTTCCACCCAGTTTAAATGGTATTAAAATTTATCCAATAAAAACTCAAAAAGAAAATTATTTTTCTAATCAAGAAAAATTTTCTAAAATATTGTTAAATAATGAAATCAATAAATATTTAAATGAACCTTTAGCAAAAGTTCAATTTTATAAATTTTTAGACAATGCTTATGATAAATTTTATAAAGAATTTGAAGAACAAAAAATGACAAAAATAGATTTAAGAGATTGTTTATTATTAAAAGTACTTGAGAATTTATGTGAAGATACCTTTGATTATAAATCTGTTAATTTTCAAAATTTAATTGTAGAAGTTTTTGAAAATACTGAAATTGAAAATTATACAATTAAAAAGGAAGATTTAATGGTTAATTTTTCTATAACTTCAAGAAGATATTTTCCTCAATTTCAAAAATATATTTTTGTAAAATCAATAGAAAATTCATTAGAAGAAACTGAAATTTCAACAATAAACAATGGTCAAGGTTTAATGAAATATGCATTTGAAAATATTAAATTTAATCCTAAATTTCCAATAAATTTATTGACAATTGAATTTGATGATAAAATGTATGCTCATGATATAAATATTATAAATATAGCTGAATGTATTAATGTAAGAGATACACTTAATGGAGTTTGTGTATATTTTAAGGCTCGTGAAAATAATAATTTTCAAATTAAAAGTATAACAAAATATATATTTGAAGGAATTCTAACTAATAAAAATATTTCTGCAATAAGTGTTGTTGGAAATGAATATAATCCTTGTTATACTTTACCTAATGATGTTAAAGATAGATTTTTCCAATGTCTTGGAAAAGATAGATTTTTTGCTTTTTGTATTTCAAAAATTAAATTCAATGAAAATGAAATTAAAGAATTAGTCAATATTTTAATACCTCTTAAACATTTAAAATTTGTTATTTTAGATTTTGATACTATGAATAATGAAATATTAAATTGGATTGTTAATAATTATTTAAAAAAAAATAAAAAAGTTTTAAGTTGTTTAATTTCAGGAGGAAGTCTAGAAATTTATAGTGAAAATATTGAAAATGAAATTAAAAAATCAAATGATAATTTTAAATACTTTGCATATGCAAAATATTTTAATATATTTGATGATTAAAAAATATGGTTTTAATATAAAAAAGAATTTATTTTTTAAGAATTTAAATCATTCAAATAAAAATATAAATAATTATTAAAAATAAATATTATTTTATAACTTATTTATGAAATTTGAAATTTTGGTTTAAATAATTTAAAAAATCATTAGTAAAATTTTTTTTAATATTTAACTCCAAATTTTAATAGAACAATCCATGCTTCCACAAGAAGCGATTTTATTCATTCCATAAATATTAATACATTTTAAATCATAAATTGTCCAAGAATGAACCATTTTTTTAGTAGAAACAATTTCTAAATTAATATTTTCATTTAATTTAAATTGAATAAAATTATAACTAGGGAAATTATCAATTGGATAAGTAACTCCAGCTAATAAAGTTTTATCAGGTAAAATTATTAAACTTTCAATTCCACATCTATCAATATTAGCTACATTAAGTATTTCCATTTTTGAAACACTTATTAAAAATAATTTCTCTGTTGAACCAATACATAAAATATCATCATTAATCATTTCTAAATTATTATATAATCTTGTTGGAATTTCTTTTATTTCTTTAACAAGAGAAAAATTATCAATATTATAAAATTGAAGAGTTCTTAAACCAATATGAGCAACAAATATTTTAGGACTTACTTGTAACATTCCATATATATTTTTTCCTACTCTTAAATTTCTATGATAATCATATTTTCCATTATTATTTTTTCTCCAAATATCAATATTTTCACAATCTGTAGAAAGTAAAAAAGTTCCATTTATTTCTATTAATTTATATACAGAAAAATTTCTTCCTATTCTTTGAATTTCTTCATATGATTTATTATCATAATTTAATTTTGTTATTGTTATAAATTTATCTAATGAACTTGATGCTATGAAACCACTTGAAAGTTCTAATAAACAATTAATATTTTTTTTATGAACACTTACTTCAATTAATAAAGTATAACTTAAAGGTTCATAAACTTTAATTAAACCTGATTTATATCCTATTACAATTAAACCATTTTTTAATTGGATAAAACAGTAATTATAATTTTTTGATGTTATTATTTTTTCTTCATTATATTCTTCTATTAAATCTTTTTGTTCGAATTTATTATATATATTATTATTAGTTATTTCATTTATTGAATTATTTTCTAATTGTTCTGGTTTATAATCTTTTATTATATTGGTTAAATTTTCTAAATTTTGAGTTAGAATTTGTAAATTATTTTCAATTTCATCTATTTTATTATTTGATTCCTCATATTTTTTCATTAAATTTTCATTAACTTTAATAATTTTTGAAACTTTTTTATTTAAATCAATATGATTTAAAGCTAATTTTTTCATTTGTTTATCAATAGTAGAAATTTTACCATCACCTTTAAATCCTTCTTCTTCAACTTCAATAATTTTTTTATTTAAATCAAAAGATATAATATCAGTTTTTTTTAAATAAGTAATAGTAAAAGTAATTTTCATAAAATTAGGTTTTTTTTCATAAAAAGTAATTTTTGTTGTATCAATAAATTCATTTAAAGCTTCAATTAATTCTTCAATGCTTTCAGCTCCTTTCAAAAATTTATGTTTTTTTTTTGCATCTTCAAATAATACATTTGATAAATAAATATTATTTTCATCATCAGTTTGAGTACATGAAATATCTATTGAATCATTTGATGCTTTTAATATTAATAAATATTCTTTTTTATTTGAATCATATAATTTATGATTTATTATTTCTAATTTTGACTCTTCTATTTCTTTTTCTTTTTCTTCTTCTATTTCTTTTGTTTTATTTTCTTCTTTTTCTATTTTTTTTATCTCTGTTTTCTTTTGCTTTTCTTTTCCTATTTCTTCATTTTCTTCTTCTTTTGAAGCATGAGAATTTTCTGAACTTTCTCCTTCAGACATTTTTAAAATAATATTTAAAAAATAATAAATATTAATTATTTTTTTAATTCTTAACAAAAATAATTAGACAAATTTTTTTTAATCCTTAAGTCATATCAATCTATAAGATATTTTATTATAAAATTTATCTAAACTATTAGTAAAACTAATTCCTTTAATTTATTGAATGAAAAATTAATCTAATTTTAATTAAATACAAATAAACTTTTCAACAATAAAATAATATAAAAAAGCAATAAAAATAATATTAATAAAATATGGAACCAACAATCCAAAAATTTAAATTTGAAAAGGGAAAAAATTACTATTTAATATGTTATTCACTTGTAAGTGGTGGAAAGAGTACTTTATATGATTATTTAATATCAGAAATTAAAGATAATCCTCTTTATAATTATGTATATGTTTCAAGTGATCAAGTAAGAGATGAATTAGCAAAAAAATTAAATGAAAAAGAAAAAGATAAAACATATAAAGAATGCTTTGAATTAGTAGGAAAAAATACTGCAAAAGAATTTGATAGAAGAATTCAAAGTTTTGTTAAAAAATCAGATAATGAGAAAATTAATTTAATATTAGTTGATAAAAATTATCCTCAAGGAATTGATAAATTTTTATCAAAATTTTGTCAAAATATAGATTTAAATTATGTTATTATTTTCTTACCTGATATTTCAAATCCAATTAAAGATAAAAAATATTATTATCCTTATAGCATTGATTATATTATTCAATGTTATTTGAGATTAAGACATAGAACTGGACATGAAAATTTAAATGGAGATGATGAAAATAGTAAATATATATATCTTTCATTTTTGAAATTATTCAATAAATTCAATTTTGAAAGTGGAATTTCAACTGATGATAAATTTGCTAATAATGTTTTTTATAAAAAAATCTCTTTCACAGATGAATCAAATAATATTCCTTTAGAAGGGGAATTATTAAATTTCTTCAAGAAAGGTATGAAAAATATAAAAGCTTTTGATATAGAATCTATGAAGAAAAATCAAGGTGAAGAAATAGAATCTTTTTTCAAATATATTGAAGATAATTTCGACAATAAAAATTTATTTAAAGATACTAGAGAAACTATAAAAAATGAAATAAAGGATGTATTAGAAAACGGTATTTAAAATGTAAAAAATAAATAAATTAATATATTAATTATTTAAATTATAAAATAATTAAAAAAAAAAAAAAAGTTTAAAAAAATAAAACACCTTTAAAAAAAAAAAAAAAATAATATAAAAAAAAGAAAAAAAAAAAAAATGGGTGAATTCCTAAGTCAACCAAATAAAGAAAAGCATAGTGAAGACGGTGAAAATTCAATAGTAAAATAAATAATAAAAAAATAGTTACGTTACGGAGTATGTGGAATGCAAGGTTGGAGAAAAAGAATGGAAGATTCACATATAACAAAAATATCATTAGGACCAGAAAAATCATTAAATTTATTTGGAGTATTTGATGGTCATGGCGGAAAAGAAATAAGTCAATTTGTAAGTAATCATTTTTCAGAAGAATTTATAATAAATAAAAATTATATAAATGGAGATATAAAAACTGCATTAAAGGAGAATTTTATAAGAATGGATGAAATAATGCAAACATTAAATGGTAAAGAAGAGATAAAAAAATATGCAAGAAAAAGTAAAGAAGAAGATGATATACAAAATCAAAATAAAAATGATCCTTTAGCAAATATTTTACCTCCAAAAGATCCTGAAAGTGATGAAATTGCAATGAGAACAGGATGTACAGCATGTGTATGTGCAATAGATGAAAAAAGTAAAAAAATATATTTTGCAAATGCAGGAGATTCAAGAGTTGTTTTATGTAAAAAAAATATTGCTTATCCTATGAGTATTGATCATAAACCTGAATTAGATAGTGAAAAAAAAAGAATTTATGATGCTGATGGTTGGATTAGTGAAGGAAGAGTAAAAGGAAATTTAAATTTAACAAGAGGTTTAGGTGATTTAGAATATAAAACTAATAAAAAATTAAAACCTGAAGAACAAATTATTACTTCTAATCCTGATATTTTAATTGAAAATTTAACAAATGATATTGATTTTATTATTGTTGCTTGTGATGGAATTTGGGATTGTCTTACTAATCAACAAGCTTGTGATTTTGTTATTAATCGAATTAATAAAGATAAAAATGTTAAATTAAGTAAAATTGTTGAAGATATGCTTGATCAAATTTGTGCTACTGATTTATATAATGAAACTGGAGTCGGTTGTGATAATATGACTTGTATGATTATTGTTCCTAAAAAAATTTAAAATGGAAAATATATGATTTTTTTAATAAGTGTTTTTATTCTTTGTTTTTTTTTTCTTTTTCTTTTTCTTTTTTTTATTATGGTTTTGTAGCTTTTTGATTTTTTTTAAAATTTTTTTATCTTTTTTATGTTTTTGTTTTAGTTTGTTTTGCTTTTTAATTTGTTATTTTTTTGGTTTACTTTTGATTTTTTTATATAATATTTTTTAAATTAAATATTTGGTTTAAAAAGTGTTTTTTTTATTAAATTTTTTTTTTTTTTTCAAGATTTTAATATGTAACTATTATATTAATTAATATTTAATTTAATGGATTTTTCTGAATATATAAATGAAATAAATAACATAAATTTAAAAGACTCAAAACCAACATTAAACATAACAATAAATAAAGAAGAATTTCAAAAAAATTTATCATTAAAATATGATTCTTCTCCTCATATAGTAAAAAGTACTATAATAGATGAAATAATAGAGCAACAAGATATAAAATATTTAATTAAATATTTAAAAATTGATAATACAAAAAACAAACCAATATTAATAGATAAAAAAGTATTTAAAGATCCTTTCGCACCTCCTCTTTTGGAAGATATGGTAGTAACAGATAATTTTTGTGATTTAAATATTCATAGAATTTTATTTACTAAATTTCCCTTATTTAAAAATCAAGTTCTTTTAGTTTCTAGAGAATTTTTATCACAATATACACATTTAACAATAGAAAATATAAGAGATTTATTATATTTAAATTATTTAATTGATGGATTTGGTTTTTTTAATGGAGGAATGAAATCAGGAGCTTCTCAACCAAGAAAACATTTACAAGCTGCTCCTTATTCTTCTTTACCTGAAAAAGATTTAGGTTTATTTAAATATATTAAAAATAATGATAATTTAAATATTCTTAATTTTAATAATTTAAAATATTGTAATGGATATACTATCAAAAATTTATCTAATGAAAATATTAGTCATATTTTATTTAAATTTGATAATGAATTATGTGAAGCTAATCAAAATTTAAATTTAATTGAATTTTCTTCTAAAATTTTATTAAATGTTTATAAAATGGGATTAAAGTTCTTAGGAATTGATGAAAAAAATGAAAAAATTGAAAATGATTATACTTTACTTATTACTGAAAGTTTTATGTTTATTACTAAAAGAAAAGCTAATGAAGTTTTTATTTCTGAAAAAGATAAAAAAGAAAATAATTTTATTAATTTAAATTCATTGGCTTTCTATTTTATTATTGTTTCTAGAAGTCCTGAACAAATTGAAGAAATGAAGCAAGGAAATATTATTAAAGATGTTTTAACTAAATTATAATTTTTACTAAAAAAATTTTTTAAAATAATTAATTATTATTTATAAACTTCTTAAAATAATAATTTTATAAGGAAAAACATATTTACAAAAAATATTCTATAATAATAAAACATAAAGGATAATAAGGAACAGTAATAATTATAATCAATAAAGGTAACCAAATCAAAAAAATTTTAAAAAAAAAATTCAAAATTATTTTAAATATATCTTTTAAACTATTATAAAGATTTTTCTTTTTTTTTAAAATAGTCATTTGAATTGTTTGAAACTTAATAATAGACTTATTTTCTTGAAAAACAACTTGTTTTTTTTCTTTATAAGGTAAAATAAAATCAATGAATTTAAATAATAAAATATACAAAAAAATTACAAACATAATAAAAGAGACAAAAAATAAACCAAATTTTTCTAAATTTCCATTAAATCTTTTATGACTAAACTTATTTGAATTTTTATTTTTCCATAAAAAAATTCTATAATTTTTACAACATTTTTGACTATAAGTATTAAAATGATCTGTATCAACTAATTTAAAACAAAATTTACAAATACTTTTAAAACAATTTAAACATTTTAAATGATTACTTAAAGTTTTTCCAAATAAACAAGGTAAATTACAACAAGGACAAAAACATTCTCTATACATTGTATATAATAAATATTCATCATCATTTTTAGTAATTGATAAAACATTATTTTTTGAATATTTTTGTAAAATTATATTTAATTCTGATCTTGAAACTTTTTTCCCATCCATAGTATTTAATGTACTTGATTTTTTAGTTAATTTATTATAAGAAGATATAGTTTGTTTTCCTCCTAATTGTAAATTATTATTATTTTTATTTTTTTCATTTTGTTGATTTTCTCCAATTAATCTTTGATAATGTTTTAAAGATATTATATTTTTTAAAAAAGTCAAAGATGATAATTTTTTTCCACATTGATAATAAGGACATTTTAAATCATAATCACCCATTTCTATTAAATCTTCATAATAACTTTTTGCACAATTAATACAAAGAGAATGATTACAATTTGGTAATGTTATTAATTTATTAGATGATTTTAATAAATCACATATATTACATATATGTTGACTATGTAATATTCCTTTATTTATTTTATTAAGATTATTTCCTAAATTCATTTTTTTTTCTTTTTCAATAATATTTTGAAATTTATTTGAAAAATTTATTAAATCTTTAAAGTCATTTTTTTGATTATATGTCTTATTTCTTTCTTTTTCTGAAGTTACAATTAAATTTGTTTTAATTATAGTTGTTTTATTATTTTGATATAATTTTTTTTTAATTTTTTCGTCAGATTCATTATCAACTGTATTAACTAATTGAATAAAAGAATCTTTATTTGAATTTGTTAAACTACTATCATTTAAATCTTTTTGAGAATAAAGAAATAAAATTGTTCTTTTAAATTTATTAAAATCCCAACTTGGATTTGAAACATTTTCAAGTTTATCACTAAATAAAGAAAATATTAAAGTTTTTCCTTCTAATTCTATTAAAATATTACTTGAACTTTTATCAGATGATTTTTTACATCTATTTTTTCTAAAATGAAACATTACTTTACCATTAATTGTATTTTTTTCATCAAAAGTCTTTGATTTATGTCTTTTATATTTTTTAGATATTTTTTCATTTATCATAATAAAAAGTAATCGATTTATAATTAAAAATTTAAAATATGTAGAAAAAAAATATTCAAATTAAAAAAATCAATAAAATTTAAAAATAAAATAAAATATAATAATGATTTTATCATTTTTTTTTAAACATCGATATTTTTAAAAAGAAATAAAAATTTAAATTATATACTAAATATTAATATTTATGTTTCCTATTTTTTTATAATATTAATACTTTATTTTTTAATATCTGTATATTTAATAAACAATCTAATAGAAAAATTATTTTTAGGTAAATAATTCAAATTATTGAACAATAGAATAATTATGAAAATTTATAGAGAAATATCCAAAACAAATAAAATAAAAATGTTATAGAAAATATTGAAATCTAAAATTATCCCCATAAAATTATAAATTTCTTTATTGTAAATAATTATCAATAAATAAATTCTTTATTTAATATATTATTGATTGAAATGAAATGTGGAAAAAAAAAAGTATAAGAATAATATGGATAAATTTTAAAATTATTAAATGATTTATATATAATTTTATTTTGATTAGATATTAATTTGTTGAATAAAAAACCAGAAAAATATATAATTGTGGATTTTATTTTATATAGATTGATTTAAAAATGTTTAATAAATTGTTTTATTAATATATATTTAAAGAATTTAGAAGTATATAATATTAATATTATATTTTAAAAATATAAGATAAAACCCCATATTATATAAGATAATTAATAAACAGTTAACTTTGTGGTAAATATATATTTTTTGTGTATGAATTATAAAAATTTGATAAATCTGGAATCAGGAAAATTTATTATTGACTCAAATAATATTGTTTTTTAATTATTATTCTAAAAATAATTTAAAAACTATTTTATAAATTAAGTTTTTAATATTATAAATCATTAATTAATCAATTTATAGATTTTAAATTAATGAATAATTCAAATATTTGAACTTGAACCAAAAAGACATTTTTTAATAAGTTCTTTTTCCATTAATTGATTAACATTTAAGTTTGATTCATCAGCATTTAATCTTTCTTTAAAAATTTTAATTTGATCTTGAATAATTTCTTTTCTCATAAAATTTAAATTATCCATTCTTTTTCTAATATATAAAATTAAACTTAAAATTCTTTGATTTTTTTCATCACCTTCAAAAATTTTTAATAATTCTCCTCTTTCATCTGAAAAATCTTCTCTTCCAAATAAATTTTGTTTTAATTTATTAATTAATTCTTCATCCTTATTATCATCTAAAGATTTATCTCCAAACATTTTCAAAGTTTCATCATTTCTTGTATATAACCTAAAAAATTTTTTATTAATTCTTATTTTTTCTAGTTCATAATCAGATAAATTTTTTTTATGTGTAAAAATATTTTCATTATCATTTCTTTTATTATTATTTTTAGAAATAAAATCATCTACTTGAGACATTCTTCTTATATTTTCTTTTTCTTTTAATTCACTTTGTTTTTTTCTTAAAGCTTTTAAAATTATTTTTAATTGTATTTCTTCTAAAGAAATTTTTGCAATTTGAATTAAAAAATCAATTTCTTCATGACTTAAAAATTTAGGGAAATGATGATATTCTAAATTAGTTTGTAATTCTAATAATTTTCTAACACACCAAATCATTCCTTCTCCTCTTGAATCAAATCCATTTTTTAATATTTCCATATAATATTGTCTTTGTTCTTTTATTAATTCATCATTTACTTGTTTATAATATAATATTTCTTCTTCTATTCTTTTTATATCTTTTAAACATTTCTCTTTTTCTTCTTTTATTTTATTCATATTTTCTATATATGATGCTCTTTCTTGAAGTAAATTTTTATTTATTTCATTATTTTTTTTATTTACTTTTACATTTTTTAAAAAGTTATTAAAATTTGAATTTTTTAATCTTTTTTCTTTTTTAAGCTTATGTTCTCTTTCTAATTGTTCTTCAAATTTTTCTAATGCTGATTTTCTTTTGTTAAATAAAAGATTATAAGATTTTGTTATTTTATTTTGTTGATTATATATTTCACTTAATCTTGCACTTTTTTCCTTTTTTTCACATTTTTTTTCATAAATATCTTTGTTTACTGTAATTAATTCTTCATGTAATTCATTTTCATATTTAATTTTATCTTTCATAACCTTTGAAAAATATTCATTATTAATTTCTCTAGCATTCATTGCTTGTATTGTTTCATTATCAATTCCAATATTTTGTTCAATTTCTTTTTGTTTTTTTGGTAAAAATAAAGAAAAATTAAATCTTGTTTTTGTTTTAATTATATTATTTCTTAATATGCTTCCTTGATCTTTATTTCTTTTATTAAAAAATTCTTGTAAAATTTTATTTGAATTTTTTCCTTTTTCCATTATTTTATTTAAATTAGATTTTGATTTAAGAAGAGAATTTAATTGCTCTAATTTCTTTTGTTCTTTTTTTAAATTTATTTGTTTATATAATTTTGATAATCTATTATATAATGATTCTGGATTTTCTTTTTCCATTGATAAATGTTCTTTATCCCAATTTTCTAATTTTTTCATAAGTAAATTATATTCATTCTGGATTGAAGAAGTTTTTAAATTTACTTTTGAATTTGTTCTTTGATTTAACGAAATTATATTTGAATAGATTATTTTAGGAGAATGATAATTAAAAAATTCATTTGTAGTTAAATCTGGTAATAAATTATTTTTATTTCTTTTTAATTTTAATAAATTTGGTAAAGATTTAGTTTGACTTATTCTTTGTTCTGTTATTGAATTATTTGATTGATTTTTCTTTAATCTCATTTATTCAATATATCAATTAATTTTAAAATCACAACAATTTTATTATAAAAAAATGAAATATATTCGAAAAAATGGAAAATATTATTCAAAATAAAAATTTATCTAAATCAAAATTTAAAATAATTATCATATAATTATTAAAATGAAAAAATATAAGAAGATAGAAAAAGAAAAAAAAAAGAATGAGGAAAAACAAATAGAAAAGGAAAAAATAAAAAGAAAAAGAAAAAGAAAAAAGGAAAAAAATAAGTTAAATTAATATAATATTAAATTTAATAAAAAATAATAAATAAAGATTTAAAATTATATTTGAAAAATCCCAATAAAAAAATATTAAAAAAATAAAATATAGAAAGATATATTTTTTCTTTATTGTTTATTTTTAATAATATTATACTTTTAATATTGTTATGATATTTTTAGAAATTTATTATATAAGTTAAATATACTTTTTTCATTAGGAGAAAAACAAAATTAAATAAAAT
>JAJJKW010001711.1:0-39113 GCA_023805745.1 Isotricha sp. YL-2021b | reverse complement strand
ATTTTCTGATATTTTCATTTTTGAACAAAAATCTTCATATATTATTCTCAGATTAAATTCAATATTTTGGTCTAAATGTTGATATTTTTCAATTAACATTTAAATTGATAATGAATCTTTAAATTATACCAAGAATTTTCTTTTAAATTTGATAATAATTCAAATACTTCATGAATGTAATTATGATGTTTTTTTTCTTTTATATTATTATTTGAATTTTCTATTAATTGTAAAAATAATTGGTGTAAAGTGTTATAATCAAAAGTATCCTTTGGATTTTCTTCTCTGTATTTTTTGAGTTGAACACAAAATAAACATTTTCGACAAAAAAGAAAATGAAATTTTATTTTTTCATTATATATTTTTAAATATAATTCTTTTTCTTGAGTTTGCATTAAATTTAATATGAGTAAAATTTGATCTTCAAAATTTAAAAAATTTATATATTGTAAAGATAATTTAATTGGATTATATTCAAATGCTATTACAAAACATAAAATAATTGTTGCAAATGTTAAAATTAAATACATAAAAAAATGTTCATCATGAAGTAATAAAGTTAAAATAATCATTAATGAAGAGAAAATATAGAAAAAATATCTTAATTTAACAGTGTTTTTAATAATAATTGAATATATTGGTTTTTTATAAATAGTAAATAAAAAATAAAAAATTCCAATATGAAAATAAATAAGAGTAAAAACATTTAAAAAAAATAAGATTTCATCATTTTTTGAAATAGAAACATCAGAAACATTTCTACAAAAAGATAATAATATTTTTAAATAAAATAAAAAAATATCTGTAGCTCGCATAGTGGAATTAACAGAATAATTTATATTTCCTGTACTTATAACAAATACTAATAAAATATTAATACTTATATAATAAATTATGATAATTAAAAATATCAAACAGAGCAAAGAAAAAGTCCAATATTTGTTATCATTATATATTAAAATAATAAATTTATATATATAAGTATCAACAGTACAAATTGAAAAAATTCGACAAAAAAAAATATTATAAAAATTAATATAAATTTCATTTATTTTATTGTTTTTAAATTCAAATTTTAATCTAAATAATATCCTATATATGATAAATAGAATGGTAACAAATCCTATAAAAAAATATGAAATTATTTCTGATTTATTATAGAAAAGATGAATATAGTGATAAGGAGATAAAACAAGAAAATAATTCTTACTTTTTTTTTTATTTGTTTTATAAAGAGATAAATAAAAACATATATTCATTAAAGGAACATAAATCATGATTAATTCTAAAAAGTTCAATATATAGATTAAGTATCTATTTTTTGTATAATATTTAATATTTTGTCTAAAAATGAAATATTTAATATCCCTCATTATTTAAAAGAGATATATTTAATAATAAAAATAATATATATATATATGGAGAGAAAAATCATTAATGAAAGAATTTATTAAATTAAAAACTATTCCATAGAGATATTAGATTATAATTAAAGTTTTTGAGGAAATTAAAATAACTTGAATTAATTTTTCAAAAATATTTAATAACATTTTCCATATACAATAAAAAAATGATTGAAAATTTAAAATAATCTTAGAATTGTTATCTATGTTATATATTAATATTTTAAATATAAATTGGTTTATAAATGAAATGTTATATTTCTGTCTAATAAAAATTATATTTTTTTACAATTTTATTTTTATGGCATATTTATTTTTTATAATTTTTTTCAAAAGTAATATGTCATTTAATTAGAATAATAGGAAAAGTTATAAAATAATAATAAATTTATTCATTTTATGAAATTAAAAAAAATAAATCAAAAAACTAATTAATTTGTTTAAATTTTAATGGGGAAATAATAAGTTTTAAAAAAAATTATGATATTTTTATTTATCAAAATCTATAATTTACCCTTTTCTTAAGCTAGCTATTTATAGATTAAAGATTTTAATATAGACCTTATTTTAAGAATTGTAATAAAATAAAAAAAATTCATAAAAGAAGTTCTTTAAAAAGAACAATGTTTCTTTAAATAAAAAAACATATTTAAAAAGATGCAATTTTTGAAAGTATTTTAAAGAAATTTTTTAAGAAAATCCTTATTTTTGAAATCAATTGTTCACTAAAAATTATTTAATGAATTAGAATTTGAAAAAGACGAATCTAAGGGTGAAGAAAATAAAAAAAAAAATGAAAATAAATTTTAATAGATAAAAAAGATTTTTTTATTTTAAATAAAAAAAATAAAAATAAAGAAAAAGATAATTTTATCAAATTTAAATTTAATAAAAATCAAACAAGAAAAAAATACATATTAATTTTAAATATTTTTTTATTCTTTGAATTAAGGTTTTATATATATTTCAATTATATTGATGGAAAATATAATTTAGCATATTTTAAATTTATTAAATTATTCATTTGTTCAAAAGAAATTTTATATTCAGAATAATCCTTTAATGATTTGAATATTTGGAAAAAAAAATAATGTTGACAAAAATAATCACAACTTTTATATTTTTCTTCACAATAACAAATTAAATCTTCATCATAAAATAAATAATTATTTCCTCTGAATTGAATATTGTAAATTTCAAAATTTGGAAAATCATCACATATAAATTTAAACATTTTTACAAATCTCATATTATTTAAAATTTGTTGAGTAAAATCTTTTCCAAAATATATTGAAATTTCTTTTAAAATTTCTTCTAATTTTATATTATTATTTGAATCAAAGATATTTTCTAAAATTTTTTTAAAATACCAATGATGAAAAAATTGATTATTTTCATTCACTAATTTATTATCCATTAAACAATTTTTTAAAATCAAAAAAAAATTTTTCAAATTAAAAATATTTATTTTGTTTTCATAAAAATTAAAAAAATATATTATCAAAAATGTCTGCAAAAGTTTTTCAAAATAAAACATATTATTCACCTTTTCCAAGAGAAAAATCAAATAATGAAGTTTTAAAAAATTCATATGCAAAAAAAATTTCAAAAAATTCAACATTAATAAATATTCCCCCTTCAGTTACAGTATCATATATGAAAAAAAATCCATTTTATTTTGATTTAAAAAAAAAAGAAAAAAATCAAAGACCAAAATCATCATATAAAAGAACAGGATATACAGTATATGAAAATAAAAAATTACAAAATTTATTAAAATCTGATAAAAGATTTCTTGCTCCAGATTATCAAAATAATAAATTAACTTCAGGATGTGAATTAATTAAAATTAAACAAAATAAACATCATAATTTAACTCAAGAAGAAATAAGAAGAGTTTTAAATAAAATTTCAATTCCTTCAAAAAATAGAGGAAAAGTTCCAAAATATATTTATGAATTTAGAGTTAGAGAATTTATTGAAAGAGAATATGAAAGATTAGTTGAAGAAGAAAAAGGTTATCCCAAAGGAACTTTTAAAGTTTGGGAAAATGATAGATTAGTTATTTTAGAAAATTTATATATTATAAAAGAAGAATTAATGAATGAATTAAGATTATTCCCTGTTGATTATTATTTAAGAGCTGTTGGAATTAGAAATAAAAGAGCTGAAATTGAAAAAAGACTTGATGATATTGATTTTGCTATTAAAATTTTTGAACTTAAAGATGTTTTTTTGAAACTTTAATTTAATTTTTTTTTATTTTTTTATTTAATTGAATTTGACAAATTAATATATTGTTTTTTCATTTATTTATTTATATTTTTTAGTTATAAAAAAAGATTAAAATTGTGATAAATTAATTTTATCATTTTAAAATATTTAAAAAAATAATTTCCATCTATTTAATTTTTAATAATGTTTCAATTTTTAAATTAGCTAAATCCTTTTAAAAATATATTAAGAAAAAAAACAATAAAATGAATAATATATAATGAAAAATTATTGATAGATGTTATCATTTAAAAATTATTTTTTAAAACAAAATTTTTTCACATAAATGATTATAAAATATATTTTAGCTTTTACGTATTTTATTATAACATTAATTGTATTGGTAAAAATTATATTTATAAAATATAAATAGACGGATTTATTTTATGGTTATACACCTAAAAAAAAGTATCCATGGTATAGTAATTCAAACTTTAATTCATCATTAATTTCAGAATGTTATACAAAATGGATGAGTTATGTTGATAATTCAACAAATATAACAAATTTAGTTATACCTGGAACACATAATTCTTGTTCTAGTAAATTTCAAAATCAAAATTTAGAATATATAAAAAAAAGATTAATAACTCAAGTTTGGAGTATAAAAGAACAATTATTAGCTGGAATTAGGTATTTTGACTTAAGACCAGGACATAATTATTCTATTTATCATTCATCTTTTCCCACAATTTATACTATAAATGAGACTTTAAAAGAAATGTCAAATTTTTTAAATGAATATCCATCTGAATTTTTATTTGTCAGATTTCAATTTGTAAATAAAACTTGTAAAAATATTAATTTTTTTTTATGTTTTGATAAATATTTACATTCTATCTTGTATGAATATTCTAATATATTTTATAAAAAAAATGATTATCCAGAAATTGGTTCAATACGAGGTAAAATTTATCCTATTATTCAACATACAGATTTTGAAAATATGACTAATTGGGAATCTCATAAAAAAGGAATTTTTTATTTACAAGATGTTTTTCAGTTTAGTTTAATGTCTTATCTTTTAAGACCTTTTCTTTTTAAAAAAAAAAGAAATGCAATTAAATTATATTTATATGATATTGATAGAAAAAAAGAAAAATTAATATTAAATCATCATTCAATGCTTAATAGAAATTTAAAATGTACTCTTCAGTATATATCTTTTATAATGAATGAAGTTTCTTATAAAAGTTATTATATAAGGGGTATTGTTATTTTTGATTTTCCTAGTGAAAAATTAATAAAACATATTATAAATAAAAATAATTTAAATTTTGATATTTGATATTAAAATATATTATTAATCTTTAATTTTATTGAAATATTATTTTTGAGAATAATTTAAAACTTTTTTTTAATGAAAAAATTATGAAAAAAAAATTTAAATTTTAATTTAAATTTAAAAAAAAATGAATGATAACTTAAAAGAAGAAGAAATGTCTAATTCTAATTTACTTTATGAAAATATTCCTTCTTTTAAAGAACAAACTGACTTTATTGAATTAATTCGAAAAATTTCATTTTTGTTAAAAGAAACAGAAGAAAATCAATGGATAGAACATGTTCAAGCAATAAATTATATTCGTAGACTTAGAAAATATAATAAAGAAGTATTTCAAAGAGTAATGTATGATTTAGATATTTTTGATATTATTTTATCATATTTAAATTCTTTAAGAACATCATTATGTAAAATTACTTTGATTTTTATAAAAGAATTATTTTCTGAATATGAATTTGAATATGATAATAAAGATGAACAAATTGAATTAATACAATTTATTAAATTTATTACACCAAAATTAATATTAAAAGCAAATTGTGAAAAATCTTTTATTAAAGAAGAAGCCTTAAATTGTTTAAAAAAACTAAGTGAAAATATGGTATATGGAGATACTTTAATTACTCTTACTAAATGTTGTTTAGAAAAAGGAAATAATATTTGTGATTTAAGTTTTAAATTTATTCAAGAACTTATTCCTAATTTTGATGTTAATTATTTAATATATTATGATAATTGGAAGGAATTATTTTCTTTTTTAGTTAAATTAATCAATAAAAAGAAAGAACCTTATATTAAAAAAGCATATTTAATAATAAATGAATTAGAAAAATTAATAGGAAAAGAGTGTTTTGACAATATTATAAATAAAAATTGTAATAAAGAAGAAAAAGAGATAATTGAAAAAAATAAATCGATTTTCAATAAAAGAACAAAAAAATTAAATGATAGAAAAGAATCTAAACTTAAAGATTTAATTAAAGAACAAAGAAATCAATTAAAGAAACAACCATCAGAAAATCTACCTCTAAATATTCTTGTTCCAAAATGATTTTTTTTTTGTAATAAACTAATTAATTTAATTTTTTGAAAAAAATTATTATAAAAATGAAATTTACCTTTTTCTTTTTATTTTTATTCGTTTTAATATCCAAAACAAAAGAAGAAGAAGCAGAAATTACAAAAATTCAACTAAATAAAACAGTAAATGGAACAATAAAGAAAGGTGAATTTTCATATTATTCTTTAGAAATATTAAATGAGCCAACTCATAAACAAGATTATTTAATAATAAAATTAGAGCATAATTCAATTGAATTTTTTTCAGATCCTGATATGTTTATCTCAGATACAGAAAAATATCCTTCACTTATAAATTCAAATTGGTCATGTACAAGATATGGAAATGAAATAATACCAATTCATAATACATATTTAAAAAAAGGAAAAATATTTTATATTGGAGTAACTTGTGAAAAAAAATGTTCATATTCATTAACAGCAAATTATAATCATATAATATCAATACCTCCTCAACAAATATTAAAATTTAAAATAAATAAAGGAAACTCAATGTTATTTAGTTTTCAAACAAAAAAAGAAGATTATGAACATTTATCATTTCAATTTTTATCATTAGATTTATCTCCATATTTAATATATATATCAAATCATGGACAACCAACTTCATCAAATACATTTAAACTTCGTCCAGCTTGGTTAAATGGTTATATATTTGATGTAAGAAAAAGTAATAAAAATACTTATTGTATTAATTGTGAATATCAAATTTTAATTGAAGCTCCTGAATATGATGCAAATATTAGAATTTTAGGGTCTTATATTGAAAATGATATTACTATTAAAACTCATGTTCAAGTCTTTGATTCTGTTATTGATAAATATATTAAATGTTATAATACTCCTATGAATAATTTTAATGAACAAAATGATTCTTTTGTTCTTTCTATTACACTTTTTACTGGAAGTTTATTTTTAAAAGAATTTGGTTTTGTTAATAATAATAATAGAGATTATGAACAATTATTAGATGATAAAAATCATCATATTATTACAGAAAAATTAATTGTATTATCTAGAGATAAAATAAGAAGTTATAAAGAAAAACAAAAAGAATTAAGTAATTATAATGAATCAATCTTTACTTATTGTGTTGGAGTTGATAATGAAAGTACTGATGCTTCATATTTAATTGGAGGTTATTTTTCTAGTCAAACTCAAGGTTATCAAAGATTAAATATGTTAATGATTGGAAAAAGTGTTAAAGGTTATTTACCAAAAAAACAAGTTACAAAATATAAAATATTAGATTTATCAAGTGATTCAGATATATCAATTAATCTTGATATCAGAGTTGGAAAACCAATTTTATATGCTTATATCAATGAAGAATCATTAACTAATAATCCAATAATAGATAAAGAATATTTAGATAGTTTAATAAAAAAAAATAAAGTTTTAAATAGTACAGAAACTTTTAATGGATATTCTATAAGAATTTTAAATCAAGATAATATATGTCATAAAACAAAACAAGGAATTAAAACTGAAGTTGAGAGATTGAATTGTGCAATTAATGCAATAATTTATTGTGAAAATTCAGAAGAAGAAGCTTGTCAATATAGAATTACAGCAGTAAACAGAAAAAGTTCAAATTATATTATTCCTAAAACAATGTATTATGGTTCCCTTATGAAAGAAGAAAAAGATTCATATAATTTTGGAATATATGATGAAAATATTAAAAGTGTTACTATTGTTTTAAATACTTTATCTGGAAATACTAATTTAACTGTTACTGCTTATTCTAGAAATAAAAAAGATAAATTTGAAAAAAATACTAGAAGTGCTATTTTTGAACCTTCAATTATTACTATTACTGAAAAAGATTTAAATTCTGAAGAAGGATTTCAATTTAATTTTGATGTTAATGTTATTGCTTCTATTTATTCAATTTATTCTCTTTATTATTATACAACTTATAAAAAAATAAAAAAAAAAGATTATGTAATAACAGAAATTGATTTAGTTAAAGAACCTTGTGAAATGATTAGAGATAAAATTTCAAAGGAACATTTATTTAAAGTTTATATGTTAGAAATTAATTATAATCATGTAATAAATAAAGAAGATTTAATTATTTCTTTGAGTAAATCAAGTAGTGATGATTTTTCGTTATATTTATTTAAAAAATTCGGTGATTTTCAATTAACTAAAAACCAAACTTTGAAAACTATTACAATAAAAGGATTTATTCTCAAAAATGATTTTAGACAAATGATAATTTTTGAAAATTCAAATGAATTTTTCACAATAGGTAAATTTTATTTATTTGTTGTGAGAAATAATATCCCTGAAAAAAAATCAAATGAGGATTCCACTGAATATGATAATATTTATATGAGAGTTTCAATGAAAAGTTCTGAATTAATTTTAATTGAATCTTTTATTCAATCAGAATATTTATATACAAATTATAATGAACAAGCTTATTTTTATAATCATCTTTTTATTGAATATCCTTTTGCTTTATCAATAAATTTCTATTATGGAAAAGTTAATATTTATATAGATTTTAAAAAAATAACAAAAGAAAGAGTAAATAAAGGGAGTACTGAATTTTTTTATACAATTTTTAATTTAGAAAAATCACAATATATAAAAATACCATCAAGTAGAATAAGAGAAAAATGTGAATATGAAATAAATTGTCCCATTTATATATATGTAAAAAAAATAGGAGAACAAAATGTAAAATATGATATTATAGCATTAAGTAGAATAGATGAACCAATATTATTAAATCAAGGAAATTTATTGAATCATGAAATTTATTTAAATGAAAAACAAAAATTTATTATTAATGATATACCAGATGAAATTGATGGTAAAATAATGATAAAGTTTTTATCAGGAGATGGAAAAGTTTCTATGGATTTAAAATGTGAAGAAGAATTAGAAGATTATAAAATTTGGTACGCAGAAACTGATTATAATGGTAAATATTTAAAAGTTCCATCTTATAAAACATTAGATAAAGAAGGTGATATATGTTATTATTCAATTTATATAATGGGAATTGAAAATTACTTTAAAAATACTATAAAATATTCAATAATTTATAATTACTATGCAAATGAAATTATATTAAATGAACCAATTAAATCATATATTCAAACAGGAGAAATTCATTATTATACTTTTTCTATTGATGAATATGAAAAAAGTTTATATATTTCATTATATTGTTCAGAAGGAGATTCTGATTTATATTTAAATTATGGAAAAACATTACCTTCAATTAAAGATTATAATTGGTTTTCTTCAAATCCTCAATTTGATTATATTTCAATTAATAAAAATGATAATTATTTTGTTTCAAATGGTTTAAATAATATAGGAGGAATATATACTTTAATGGTTTATGGATATACTGATAATTCTTATTCTCTTTTTGTAACTACTCATCCTAAAAAAATTATTCCTTTAAAAAGTAATTCACCTTCAATTTGTCAAAGTAAAGGATATAATGAAATTGATTGTTATTTTAGATTTGATAATATTGTTACTTCTTCTATAATTGAAGATATTGATATTGTTTTTTCTATTAATTTTATGTATGGTGTTGGAGATATTTTTGTAAATTTAGTTAATAATGTTGAAGGAGATATTTTCAATAAATTTCCTTCAAGAAAAAATAGTGATTATTCTAATACTCAAAGAAATAAAAGAAATTTTTTGAAAATTCATATAGATAAAAATAATTATAAATTATCTCAAAATTCTATTTTTTTAATTGGTGTTGATTGTCTAGAAAGTTGTTTCTTTGAAATAAATTCTGCACTTTTACAAAAAAATAAAGTAAATTTTTATTTAGATAGTAATAGACAAAATTTATTTTATTTAGAAAAAAATTCTCAACCATATATATTAACATATTTTCAAAAAAAAGAAAAGAATTTAAACTATGAAATTTTTTCATATACAGGAGATGCTGATCTCGTAGTATATCAAAATTTATCAACATATAATGCAAAAACAAATCAGTTTGAATATGAATATATTCATTTAGCATCAACTTCAATAATAAACAGTACTCCATATTATAATTTTATAATATATAATAAAAAAAGTCTTAATCAAAATATATATTTTAAAATAACTCCAAAATCAAATATTGGATTTTATTTCCAATTGAATTATGAATCAGAATGGACAAGAGTCCCAATTGGAAAAGAAATAACATATCAAGTAACAAAAAATGTTTTTAATGGTTATTTTGAAGTTTTTGAAGAATATAATACAACAATTTTGTCAATAAGATGTAATGATGAAAAAGCAAAAGCAACAATATATTCGACAGTAAATATATATAAAAGAAAAGCAAATTCAAATGATAAATCAAATCCTTTTAATTTTTTAATTCCAGATAATAATAATGCACAATATAAAGGAAATACAGATCCTATTTCAAGAAGTGTAAGTATTAAAATTAAAAGAGTTAATTTTGAAGAAATAAGTAATGATGAAAATGTTAGAGTATTATTTAGTGTTAAATTAAATTTTGAAGATTCTGATTCAAATGATATTGATAAATCAATTTCAATTGTTATTTCTCCTTCTGTTAATTCTTATAAAAGATTAGAAGTTAATCCTTTAAGTATTTATTATTCAAGTGAAAATTTTGCTAATGATGAAAAAGCAATTTATGAATTAAAAAAAATAAGAAAAAATGATAATATTTTTATAATTGAATTATCTACTTGTAAAGGTAATTTAGATGCTTCAATTACAGATAAATTAGAATATTATTTTGATAGTAAAGAAAAATTACAAGATTCAACAATTGAAATGGAAAAAAAAGCTGGAAGATATATTTTAACTGCTTTTAATATGAATTCTGAAAATTATTATTTAAAAGTTTTAGGAAAAGAAGGAGTTGGTTTCGAATGTTTATTTAATAGAGGAAAATGTAGATCAGAAGTAAATTATATGTTATATTATTATACTACAAATAGTGAAAATTATTATAAATCAACTACAAAATCTACTTTAATTGTTAAACAAATTGGAAGAGGAAAAATAAATGTACAAACAAGTGGTTTTAAAAAAAAAGATATTTATGGTCATTCATATGAAATTGAAAATATTAATTATAAATTATTTGTTTCAACTTCACAATATGATTTTACAAAAATGAGTTCATTATGTTATTTAACAAAGATGAGTGCATTACCTAAAAATGTAAAAAGTGAATATAGCAATGATAATTTTATAATAAGTGGACTTACCACAGGAGAAATGTATTATATAAATATATTAATTGAAAACCCAGAAACAGGAGAATTATTAACTTTTAATCCAATTTCAATAGAAATTCAAGGTTATAATTTAATTTTACTTTCATTAGCTATTATAATTATTATAGTTTTATTAATAGCAGTATTGTATTATCAAAGAAAATATTTTATGGCTGAAAGAATAATTCAATATGAAAGAGCAGATATAATGAATATGGCAAGAATACCTCAACTTGAAACTGTTTCAGAAATGACTACTATAATTAATAAAAAAGAAATACAACAACAAAAAGAAAAATATACTAAATTAACTGAAAATGAAAGTCAAATTTAATAAATTAAAATTATATTAATTAAAAAATTAATTATATAATAAATTAACTTTTATAATAAATTGTTTAAATTCTTTTATTCATTAATTAATTGTAGATTAATCATAATATGAAACATCCTAAAAAAGAAAAAGAAGATTTTATTAAGAAATTAAATGACACAAAAGAAATTGAAGAAGAAATTTCTCAAATTTTCAATGATGAATATAATGAAAATTTTGAAGAAATATTATTAAAAAAAGACAGTGTTTTTATGAGATATATATCTGATTGTGTAAATATTATTTTAGAAGAAAAATACCCAAATGAAGCTTTTGAAAATGAAAAATTCCAAAAAATAGTAAAATCAACAGAAAGAAATTTATATCTTAAAAATTATTTAATTGACAAAGATAATTTAATAAATATATTGAAAGTAAAAAATAAAAAATACATTGAAAATGGAGAAATATTTTCTTCTTTAAAACATTGCAGATTCCAAAGTAATATTCCATTACATAATTGCAATGAAAATAATAATTATATTAAAGTAAATGAACCAAATTCTAATAAATTATATGCGTTAATTTGTACTAATTGTTTAAAGTGTTATAAAATAAATTTTATACAATTATTTTGTGACTTTTGTCAAGTTAATTATTATACTAAAATAATAGAAAATGAAGAAGATAAAAGTGAAAATAATATTCAACCTGCAACTTGGGAAAAATATCATTGTCATTTAAGAATTAATGAACAAATGGGATGTATTAAATGTAAAAAATCAAATTTATATTTAAATATAAAAGAAAATAAAGTACTTTGTAAAAAATGTGGTTTTATAAGTGAACCAAAAAAAATAACTTGGACTTGTATTAAATGTAATCAAGATTTTCATTCAAATGCAAAAATTTATAATCCTTTAATTTATAAAACACTTTCTTTAACAATTAAAAAAGCAATTATTAATCAAATTTCTGCTTTACCTCAAAAAATTCCTTGTGGACATAATCCAAATTTAATTCATCATAATAAAGATTGTTCTGGTAATTTATTTTTATCTTATTATAATGGAAGAAAATTAATTATTTGTGATAAATGCAAAAGTTTTATAAAATATAAAAAATTTATTTTTGAATGTGGAGAATGTCATTTAAGATTTAGAAATGAAATGAATGAAAATGAAATTTTAATTTATGAAGAAAATGAAAAAAAACAAAAAGAAGAAGAAAAAAAAATAATTGAAAATTTTTATAAAAAAATAGTTAAAAAAGAATTAGATTCAAATAATGAAGAAACGTCAATAAATGATAATACTAATAATACAGATAATAATAATACTAAAGATTCTTTTGAACAAAATAGTACACCAAAAAAAAAATATTTAAAAGAATTTTCCTCAATTAAAGATAATGAGAATATTTTAGAATTTGAAGTTAAAGAAGAAAAAAACATTAAAAGTAAAAAGAATAATGAAACAAAAAAAGAAAATAATTATATTAAAGATGATAAAAAAGACATTAATAAAGGAATTAGTTCTTCTGAAATAAAAGAAGAAAAATCAAAGATTTTAATACCATTTTTTGATATAAAAGATTATGATATTATTTCTCAAATTGGAGAAAGTAAAAATAGTAAAATTTTTTGTGTTAGAAAAATTAATGATAATACTTTTTATACAATGAAAAAGAAATATATTAAATCAAAGAAAGATTTAGATGATTTTTTAAATTTATATCAATTTCAATATAGTTTTTCAAAAGAAAAAAATATAACCACAATTTTAGGTACTTATTTTAATGAAGAAGAAATTGATATACTAACAGAATGTGGAATAAGTTCTTGGCAAAGTGAAATTATTACAAATAGAAATATGAAAAAATCTTATTCAGAAGAAGAATTAATAAATATAATATATCAAATTAGTCTTGCTTTAGGAAATTTAGAGAAAAATAAATTATCTCATTTTTGTATAAATCCAAACAATATTACAGTATTTAATAATAATATTTATAAAATTTTAGATTTTGAATATTTAACAAATTTATCTTCAAAAAAAATTATTCAAAATGAAAATAAATTTATTAGTCCAAATTTAAATAATTTATATCATTCAAAAGATTCAAATGGAAGTATAGATTTAATAAAAAATGATGTCTTTTCTCTTGCTTTATGTTGTATTTATGCTTTAAATTATAAGAACGAAATAAATAATTTATATGCAGACTTTATTAATGTAAGTAAGGTAAATATTATAGAAAAAAATATTAAAAAATATGTGAATAATAATACAAAAAAAGAAAATTATTCTGACAAATTTATTAATTTATTATATAATATGATGAATATTGATGAAATTAAAAGGTTTAATTTTATAGATATTATAAATTATATTCGCCGGGAATATAAATTTTATGGAAAAAAATAATGTTCAAATTATAATTTTTTTATCAGTAATATTTATTTATAATATTTATAAATATATTTATTTATCTCTTGTTTTCTCTAGAGTTTATTTATATATTTAGTCTCTAATTTTTTTAAGTTAAAAATTTGAAACATTTTAAAAAATAAATATGTATTTAATAGCATTTATTAAAATTATGAATTTTAAAAAAACAAAAAAAAAAATAATAAAAAAAAAACATTTTTCCATGCATTTAAATAAATATTAAAAAAATAATTTTTTTAAATAAAACCATTAAGAGTAGACCAAACTGAAATTCCATCAGTAAGAGTAGGATAAAATTCATTAGTAAATTCTTTAACAGTATTAACAAATCTAACAGTATTTTTAGAAATTAATTTTTTTAATTCTTCCATATTCATTTTATTAGCATAAGCTAATTGTTTATGAATACCTTCTAAAGCAGTAGTATCTTTAGTACACATTATAGTAAAAGCATAAGATTTATCTCTCATTAATAATGCTCTATCAACTTTATTAAAATCATCTAAAATTTCCCATTTTGTAATATCCATTAATTGCCATAATTTTTCTTTTCTTGCATCTAATCTTTTTTTTTCTGACATATATTGTGATTTTAATAATTCTCTACTTTTGATTAATTCACAATATGAATCTGATTCCATTCTTTGATATTTAAAAAAATCTTTTATTTTTGCTTTTATTATTTCATTTTGATTAAATATATTTCTTTTCCAATTTTTAAAAAATATTGCAAGAGTTTCATAAGTTTTTGTTATTTCTTCTTTCATTAAAACTCTTGCATTTAGTAAATGTAATGTATCAAAATCTCTTTTTGCTTCTTCAAGAGCAATACAAGCATTATTTAAACTATTATAGAAATTTTTTAAATTATAATTTAATCTATCAAAAAGTTGGTTTTGAATTTTATAATAATTTTGAATATTAACATAATATTTTTCATTTTGTTCATTATCAACAATAAATAAATTTCCAGTTAAAGTTCTACAATCTTCAACATAATTTGAAGGTTGATAAGAAGTTAATTCTTTCATTTTTTGTTCAAATTGATTTCTATCAATAAAAGATAAAAAAGAAACTAAAGCTTCTGAACTTTTAAAATTTTCATTAGACATAACATTATCTATAAATTTTTGTAAAAACATCATTCTTTTTTCAATAAAATCTTGTTCAAATCTTCTTGGACCAACTTTTTTTCCTGGAATTGGAGGAACTAAAATTCTTGGAAATAATTTAACTAATATTTTTCTTAACCATTCAAAATCTGAAAATCTTCTTCTTACACACCATTGTAATTTATCTGTTATTACTTCATATGTTATATATGTTTGTTCAAAAAATTTTTTATCACTTGCTTTTGGATTTTTTATTTCTACTTTTATTTCTTTATCATTTAATATTGATTTTTCTAATTTTTTACATTGGATTTCTAATTCAAATTTTTTATCTTGATTTGAATCTTCATTATCTTTTGTTATATGCATTTGTTCCATTTTTTCTATTTGACTATTCATTTTATCTTGATTTTGATTTGGTTGAGTTGGATTTTGAATATTTTGATTATAATTTGGATTTTGATTATAATTTGGATTTTGATTAAAATTTTGATTTTGATTAAAATTTTGATTTTGAGAATAATTTTGATTTTGAGAATAATTTTGATCTTGAGAATAAAATTGATTTTGTATCATTGATGATTGCTGATTTTCATTTTGAGATTTTACAAATTCAGTTATTGCTTCATTTAATTCATCAAAAGTCCATTTTGATAAATCATCTCCATTTTCTTTTTTATTTAAACAAAAATGAAGAAATTTATCTTTGTCATAATTTTTATCAAGAATTTCTGATTTTAGAAGTTCTTGTTTTAATTTTATTTGTTCTTCTTCTGATTGTGTCATTTTTTTTTGATATGAAAATAATATTATTTTTTAATTTATTTATATACATTATTTTTTTAATTTGTAATTTGAAAATTTAAAAAATTAAAAAAGAAACTAAAAAAAACTTTAAAAATATAAATTTCAATAAAAAAAAAAATAAATAATTTTGAAATCTTTCTAAGAAAAAAATCTTAAAAACAGAATTTAAAATTCCAAATTATTTATAACAACTTAAAAAATTTCCTTAAAAAAAATAATTATTAAAAAAAAAAATATTTTTAAATTTAATGTCTAAACCAATCGAGGACTTTTTAAAATGTGATATATGTAAAAATTATTTCGATTTAAATTCTCATCGTCCTCTAATAGCAAAATGTGGACATACATTTTGTAAACATTGTATATTATCAAATAAAGGAGAAGAAAATAATAATTCATGTCCAATAGATAAACAACAATACGTTTTGAGTATTGAATCTTGTATTGATAATTTAAAATTAGAAGATATTGTTAAATATGTTTTTAATATTGAAGAACAAAAAACAATCCCTCAAAAACAAATAATTTATGTTAAACCTGATATTAAAAGAAATAGATCTCCTTCTTTAAAACATAATAATTTTCCTCAAGAAAATGAAAATAAAAATAATAATAATATTAATAAAACAAAATTTAGAAGTTCAACTGCAAATAAATATTCTTCTGATTTTTTTTCTAAAAAAGAAAATACTATTGGTAAATTAAATATGAAAAAAATAAATATTGATGATGAAGATAATAAAAATGATGATTTAAATGATAGTATTGAAACTATTCCATTAAATGAAGATAAATCAGTTATGAATATTAGTTTTAAAGATGAATGGACTGCTCTTTTAGGAAAAAATTTATTAGAAAGAAAATTATCTAAAGGTGAAAAAGAATTTTTTAATAATAATATTGAAGATACTTTAGATAAAATTTCTAAAATTGATGATGAATTTTTAACTTCTTCAGTTGCTAATTTAATTCCTTCATCGATAAATAATAAAAATAATTATAATAATATTAATAATAATGCAATAAAAAATGCATATAGAATTCAACAATTAAAAAAAATATCAAAAAATATAAATATAGAACCAACTATAGTAAAATATGCAACAAATACTTATAATTCAAAAAATAAAGTAGCTTTAATAAATAAAGTAAATTCATCATTAGAAAAGAAAGCATTTAATAATAAAGATATAATTAATAATAATAGTAATGGTAAAACAAGTATTACTCCAAGAAAAGAGGAAAATGAAAATAATAAAAATAAAGAGAATAATCCTTTATTACAAACTTATAATAAAATTAGTTCTCAACCTTATCATAAAACAGTTATTACAAATAAAAGTTCTCAAAATAGATTTAATATGAGTAAAACTGATGATTCAAGAAAAGAAACTGAAGAAAATAGAAGTCATGGTAATAATGAAGAAGAAATAAAAAAAGAAACAATAGAAAGAAATTTAAATGATAAAAAAGAGGAAAAAAATATTCACAATACAAAAGAAAAAAATTTCCAAATTATAATATCATCATCAAATGATAAAAAAATTCAAGAAATTCCAATAGATATGAATAGAAATTATAATACAGAAGAAAGAAATGTAATAAGTAAATCTTATGCTGAAAATGATGATAATTATGGAAAAATAAATAAAATATCAATTACAGATTCACAAAGAAGAAAAAATTCAGATTTTATAGAAACAAAATTTTCTTTAAATACAATACCAACAACAGGAAAATTACAAAAAAGTTCTCGTGATTTTAATTTATATAATTATCAAAAATCTAGTAATACTCAATCAGTTTCTAATTTAAGTACTCCTACAAATAATTTTAGTAAAACAAATAGTAATAGTAATAGTAATATAAATTATTCAGAAAATAATAAAAAAATAACAAAAGCAAATAATTTAATTATTCAAAATTTTGAAAATTCAATTAATAATACTTTAGATAATTCAACAATAATAATGAAAAATTTTTCAAAGAATGAAATATCTTATAAATTAAAAAGTGATTTATTAAATTTATTAGGAAGTGACGGAACTCAATCTTCAATAAAAAAAATAGAAGAAAGTCAAAAATATAAAAAACTCTCAAATTATTTAGAAAAAGCATTATCAAATCAAAAATTAAAAAATGAGCAACAAACAATAAAATTAAAATTATATCCAAACAACGATTTTTTTATAGGATATTTAGATTCTCAAAATGAAGATCCATTAAATGGAATATTATATTCAAATAATGGAGATTATTATGAAGGAGAATTTTTAAAGGGTAAAAAAGAAGGATATGGAGTAATAATATATAAAAATGGAACAAGATATGAAGGAATATTTAAAAATAATAAACATAATGGATATGGTAAATTAATTCAATTAGATGGAGAAATATTTATTGGAGATTGGAAAGAAGGAAAAATAAATGGAAAAGGAGTAAGATATCATTCAAATGGAGATAGATATATTGGTTCTTATGTAAATAATATTAGAAATGGAGAAGGACATTATATTTTTTCTAATGGAGATGCTTATGAAGGAAATTGGACTAATGGAAAAGCAAATGGAAAAGGTAAATTTACTTTTAAAAATGGTAATATTTATGAAGGAGAATTTAAAGATAATATTATTTGCGGAAAAGGAAAATTTACAATGAATAATGGTGATGTTTATTCTGGATTTTTTAAAAATGGATTAATTAATGGTAAAGGTAGTTTAAAAACTCAAAAAGGAGATAAATATAATGGATATTTTTTAAATGGAAAAAAACATGGGATGGGAAAATTAGTTGATAAAGATGGAAAAGAAATTGCTAATGGTTTTTGGAATATGGATAATTTTATTGGAAAAAAAAATATCAATGAATATATGTAATAAGAATTTTTTTTGTTTTTATATAATAAAAATTATGAGAATTTATAATATAAATTATATTTGAGAAATATATTATTAAATTCAAATTTTTTTTCATTTTAAAATTATACTTTTTTGATATTTTCTTTTAAAAAAAATTATTATTAAAAAAAATTAAAAAAGTTACCAATGGTTTTAATTTAAAAAATTTAAAAAAAAATTTTAAATAATCTTGTAAAAAAAATTTATTTAGTCATATCAACAACAACTTTATCCATTTTTAATAATTCTAAATCTTTTTCAACTTGTTCAATTTCTTTTTCTAATTTTTCTTTATAATTCTTAGTAACTAAAGTATCAAATTTTCTTCTATGAGAAATTTTACCATATTCATATCTTAATTCTTTTAATTTTTTTTCTAATCCTTCTCTTAATTGATATAATTCTTCATTATCAATTTCTTTTTTTTTTGATTTTTCATACATCATATTTTGTCTTTCTACTTCTAAATTATTAATAATATCATTTTCATAATCTTCTCTTCTTTTTTCTATATATTTTGGTATTTTTCCATAATCTTTTTTTTTCATATAATAATCTAAATCATTATCATTAGCAATTTTTCTTTTTTTAGGTTCCATTAAAATAACATCCATAGCATTAGAAGTGACATAATTTTTTTGTGATTTTAATCCCATAATAGGTTTATCTTTAATAGTAACAACAGGAGGTTTTCTTATTTCAGCAGCAGATTTAATTCTTTCAGGTGGAGGTAAAATTTTATATTGATGATTTTTTCTTATAAATTTCTCTGGATTTACTTTATATCCTCCTTTTGGTAATCCCATACTACGATAATTACCATTTATTGGATGTGCTCCTCTTGGAAATTTTAATGATCCTCCAGTATTTGCTACTCCAGGATATGTAGTGTTTGATAATATAAATGTTGAGGCTGTTGGGGCTATCCAATGAGGATACATTGAACGATACATTTTTTGATGAGAAGGGAGAAGAGGCTTTGAGGGAACTAAGTTGTAGATACTTTCTTGTTGGAACATTTTTTTTTTTTATATTTTATTTATTGTTTAATTTTTTTTTTTTTTTTTTAGGTTTTTTTTTAATTGGATTTTTTTCTAGTTTTTTTTTTTATTTTGTTGAGTATTTTTTAAAAAAGATTTTTTTTTTTTGAATTTTTTTTTATTTATTTTTTTTTGTTTAAAGAAATAAAGAAATTTTTTAATTGGGTTTTTTAAATGGGTATATGTGGTTCTAGTGAGAATAATAATGTTTATGTAAAAGATCAAAAAATAAAACATGTAAAAACTGGGTATCCTGGTAAAATAAAAAAAGAAAAAGAGAATTTTGATAATTCCAAAGAAGAAAATACATTATTAAAAAAAGAAAAAAGGTCAAATAGTGATTCAAATTCAAATAAATCAAATAAAAAAAATAATAATAAATTAGAAATGATAAAAGAATCAGATATAAAAGTATCATTTAATATAAAATCAAAAGCAACAAAAAAAAGTTCATTAAAATCAAGAAAAAATAAAAATTCAAATAACAATTCTTATTTTGAAGAAAATGAAAATATAAAAAATAATAGTCAATATTTTGAAGAAGTGAATTCTTTTGATTCAGAACCAAGAAGAGAAAATTATTTAATGTGTCCAGATTGTCAAATTAGAAATCCTCATTTAAAAAATATATTTTATGATGTAAATGATAATGAAATAAAAGCAGAATATAGATGCGTTTGTTTTCAAAATAAAAAAAAAAATTTTACTAAAGAAGTTTCTTTAAATTTAATGATAACTGGAATTCAACCTTCAAATCCTTGTCCAAAACATATTTCAAATCATTTAACTTTTTATTGTAAAACTTGTAAAGAAGATATTTGTAATAATTGTAAAAAAGAATTTCATGTTGAACATGTTATGAATAATCCTATTAATATTAGTAAAGAAGATATTAGAAAAATGAATTCTATTTTAGAAAAAAAAGAAGAAGAATTTGAAGGAGAAATTGAAATAAGTAGAAAAAAATTAGAAAAAGGAATTGATGAAATTATAAGAAAATTATATCAATTAAAAGATATTTATCATAAACAATTTGATAAAATAAAAACTAAGCATGAGAAAATATTTATAATGTTAAAAACATTATATTATAATTATAGACATAATATTAATGAATTAAATATAAATGAAAATGAAGCTTTAATGAATAATCAAATGAAATATTTTTCAATGAAACTTCCAGAAAAAAATAAAGAAGAAGATGAATCAAATAATGATAAAATATCAAAAAATGATAAATCATCAAGAAAATCAGACAAAAATTCAAAAAAATCTTTAAATAAAAGTAAAAAATCTGAAAATGAAGCAGAAAATTCTCCTCCAATTTATCAATGTAATATTCAAGAAATATTATCTCAATTACCAAATACAGAAATTCCAATTCAAATAAAATTTAATTTTGATTTTTCTCATTCAATTCCATTTTCAATGGAACCTTTAAAATGTATAAATACAATTCAAGCACATAATGAAAAAATAGTAGCTTTAATAGAATTAAATAATGGAAATATTGCAACAGGATCTTATGATAATACAATTAAAATTTGGGATATTGATAAATATACTTGTGAAAAAACAATAGCAGAAAATGGATATGTTTTAACTTTATTAGAATTTATTCCTAATTTTTTACTTTCTGGAACAAGTAAAAATGATATTCAATTATGGGATTTAAAGTCTTTAGCAAATATTTCTCTTCATCATTTTAAAGGACATTTACTTTGGATAAATTGTTTAGTAAAATGTGATAATAAATTCTTTGCTTCAGGAAGTAATGATTCAACAATTAAAATTTGGGATTTTAATGAAAGAAAATTATATGGAACTTTAAAAGGACATAATGATTGTATTTTATCTTTAATTTTATTAAAAAATGAAAATTTATGTTCAGGCTCTGCTGATATGAGTATTAAAATTTGGGATTGGAAAAAAAATGAATGTTTATTATCAATGAATGGACATAAAAATTGGGTTAAATGTGTTTGTCAATTAAATAATAATGATATTATTTCTGGAAGTGATGATATGAGTATTAAAGTTTGGAAAGATGATAAAATTTATAAAACTTTAAAAGGTCATAAACATTCTGTTAGAACTTTATGTCAATTGGATAATGATAAATTTGTTAGTGGAGGTTTTGATAATACTATTCGAATTTGGAATATTAAAACTTATAAATGTATTCAAACTATTCAAGCTCATAATTCTAATGTTATTGGAATTGTTGCTTTGAAAAATGGAAATTTATGTTCTTGTTCTAATGATCATACTATAAAATTTTGGAAATTATAAATTTTTTTTTTTGTTTTTAGGGAATTTTTTTTGTATTCTAATTATATATTTAAATTATAAATTTGTGTTTTATTATAATTAAAAAAAATTGTTGATGTTAAAAAAATTTTAGTTTATTCCTTTTAAAATAATTTTTTAAAAAAATTATTGTTTATTATTTAATAAATATTGAGCAACATATCTTATACTTCCTTTAGCAGTAAATAATTCTTTTTTATCAGGAAATCTTTCTCTTTGAACTTCTAAATCATATAAAGCTTGATTTAAACTTTCTCCAATAGCTCTATCTAAATAAGATCTAATAGAAACAATATAATTTTTTTCTTTTTTTCCTTCATCTCTATCAATAGTTTCTAAAATTCTATCAATATATTTATTTTGTTTACTAAATACTTCTTCAGTTCTAATAACACTTTTTTTTTCTTTATTAACAATAGCACAAGAATATTTCAAAGTTTGAGAAAAAATATCAATATCATTTGTTAATTTTTCATTAATATCTTTTTCATATTTTTCATCTAATGGAATTACATTAACATCAATAACATTTGAATCATTTTCAATTTTATCAGCAAAATTAGAAACAACATCATCAGGAACTTCTTTTTCATATAATAAATTAATTTCTTTAAATGGAACATAATAAAAATTTAAAACAGATAATTTAGATTTATTATTTAAATACTCAGTTACAGTTTCACATAATTTTTTTGTTAATTTTAAATAACCAAAAGATTTTAAATTAGATTTTTCATTTGTTAAAAATTTTACTAATCTAATTGGAGAAAGTTCATCAACATCAAGAAAACAAACAAAACTTTTTAAAGCAGTATTTTTTTGTAAAGCTTCTCCAATTGACATACAAACTCTATCACTGAAAGGATGATTTCTATTCCAAATTGTTAAAGCAGTTAATGAATTATTTTTTATAATATTTGCTATTTTTAATCCAAAGTTATCATCAAATCTTGTTGAATTTATTGCTAAATTTCCCTTATATGCTGTATTTTTTTCCATTGCATTTAATAACAAATTTAAATGATTTATATCATCTATTTGAAATAAAAGAGAATCAGGTAAATTTCCCTTTGTATCTAAAGGTATTTTATTTTCGGCTAAAATATTTATATCATGAAGTAATCTTTTTGTTTTTATGTCATTTGCTTTTGGATTTGTTTCAAGTTCCATTAAATTAGTTTTTTTTAAATTGATTAATTTTATTGTATTTTTTTAACTGTTATTTATAAAAAAAAATTAAGATTTTATTCTCTTTTTTAAATTATTATTATATTAAATAAAATTAATTAAAAATATAAAAAATTCTTAAAAATGATAGACACAGGTTATTCTATAATAAATACAATTATTGGAGGATTTTTTATTTCTTTAGCATCATCAATTCATCTTTTATTAAAAGGAAAAATAACAGGATATTCTGGAATATTTTTTAATCTTTTAAAAGGAATAGATTTTTTATATAATTTTTGTTTTCTTTTAGGAACATTAATAACACCAGCATATATATTAACATTTAATAAATCATCATTTACAAATTTTGAAAATAAAGAATATTTTATAAATGATTTAAATTTAATTGGTTTTATTATTGCAGGATTTTTAGTAGGTTTTGGTTCAAAAATGGGAAATGGATGTACTTCAGGTCATGGAGTTTGTGGTGTTCCTAGATTATCTTTAAGATCTATTGTTGCAGTTATTATGTTTATGATAACTGGAATTTTATCTGCTACTTTAAGATATAATTTAAATTTTTTTAATAAGGAATTTTTACCTGTTTTTCAAATTAAAATTCCTTATCTTGAAATTATTGTTTTTTTATTATGTTTATCTATATTTATTTTTATTATTTATAAAGATTCTAAAGGTATTTATGCTAAAGTTGATATTACTGATCATTTAATTTCTTTTAGTGTTGGAGTTTTATTTGCTTATGGTTTAATTCAAAGTGGAATGATTGGAAGACATAAAGTTTCAGGTTTTTTAACATTAAATTCAAGTTGGGATTATTCTTTATTATTTGTTTTAGGTTCTGCAGTGGGATTTAATTTTATTACATTCAATTATATATTAGATTTAAGAAAACCTTATTTTAATAGAACTTTTGTAATTTCAAAAAATAAAGATATTGATTTAAAATTAATTGTTGGTGCAGGAATTTTTGGTATTGGATGGGGAATTGGAGGAATTTGTCCTGGTCCTGCTTTAGTTACTTGTTTATATTATTTACCTCAAACTATTATATTTATTTTTATGGTTGCAATTGGACAATTAATTGAAGATAAATTAGATTCCAATTTAAATAAAAGTTTATCTTTGAAAGTTCATTCTGAATAGATTTTATTGTTAATTTATATTTTATTTAAATTATTATGTTTTTTTCTTTATAATATATTTTTTTGTTTGAATATTAATTAAAATAAAATTTAAAAAATGAGTTCTAGTGTTCCTATTAAAACTATTTGTGAAGAAATTTCAAATGGTTCAAATAATTCTGAACATACTTTTCATAATTTAGCTAAGATATATAATTATTTAAAAAATTCAGATAAATATCAAAAAGATATTTTTTTAAACTTATCAGATAAAGGTCTAAATCAAATTTTATCATTAATGAGAGATAAAAATGAAAATATTCGAAAATTATCATTTATAGTTTTAATAAATTTATTATATAATAATGATGTTCTTCAAAATATATTTTGTGAAAAATATAATTTTAATCCAATAGGAAATGTAATTTGTATTAATTGGTTACCTTCAATTTTTAAAGAAAAAGTGAAAATGGATTTAAATTTAATAAATGAATTAAAAAGAAATTCAAGTATGTCAAATATATCAAATTCACAAACAAAATATTGGTTATGGCCAAATAATCCAAAATATAGTGATGAAATTCTTCCTGATCCAGAAAGATATTTATTAGGATTTTTTTATTCAAATAAATCAAATAATTTTATTAATTCAAATGATAATAATAATGCTTATGATACAAAATCTATTATTGATTTATTAGAAGAAAATTATAATCCAACACCAATTAAATTACCTGTTAATGAAGTAAATGGAAATTCAAATTTAAATAAAGCTACAATTTCTCAAAGTAATAAAATAAAAGATGAATTCAAAAGAAGTAAAATAAAAGGGACTTCAAGGAGTATTGATTTTAAAAATATGAAAAAATAAAATTGTTTTGAAAAATTTTAATTTATATAATTAATTCTATTTAATTAATATATATATTTTTTTATTAGATTAAACAAAAGAAGTCTTTATTTAAATTGATTATAATTAAAAAGGGAAAAAGAAATTTACAAACTACTATTTTAATTCATCAATAACATAAAATTCTTTTTGAGTTTCTAGAGTTTTGTAATTTTTATCAATTGCTCTTTCATAAATATCTATTATATAATATATTATATTATCACTTTTCCCTCCCTCTAAAAATAAAACTTAATTTAAAAAAGTGATATAGTTAAAAAAAGGAAAAAATTTATATTTTTATCATTTTTAATTTATGATTGATATAGAATATTATTTGGATTATTCCTTCTTTTGATCCTAATCCAATTATTGAAAGTATTTTACATCAATAAAAACAATTTAATAAATATTAAATAGAACAATTAAATTTAAATTATTATTTAATTAAATCTATTCTTATTTTAAAAATTAAAAAATATAATCATTAATACTTTTATTTTAACTTAAATTAGAATTAAGAAATAATGAAAAATAAATTAAAAAAAACAAATGGAAAAAAAAATCCAAATAAAAGAGTACAATTACATTCTAAAGAAAAAAAAGAAATTTCATTAAATAGAGTAAAAATAGGAAATTATTCAGAAACAATATCAAATATAATAATTGAGAAATTAATATCATTAACAATAAGTGAAAGTATGGGAAAACAAATTGATAAAAAAATCCCATTATTTTGTTATACAAAAACTCAAAAATCATTAAGTAATTTATTAAAAACATTATATATTTATTATGATAAAGATGATTATACAAATCACAATGATATTAAATTTGAAGAAATAAATATGTCAAATGAAATTTGTTCTGGTTTTCATTCATCTGAACTAAATACTGAAAGAAATTTAAATAATTTAATTGACAATAAGAATAATATTAAAACAAATATTATAATTGAAAAAGAAAAAGAAAAAGAAAAAAATTTTTGGGGAAATTTAATTCAACCAAAAAGATGTCCTATTGATAGAAGTTCAATATATACAAATGATTTTATTAAATATAAAGATAATAATAATAGTGAAAATGAAGAAATGTTATATTTCCAAAAAAGAATTGTTTCTAAAAAAAAGAATTATAATCAAAAAAATAATATATTAATAACTCCTCAAAAAAAAAAGAAGAATATCTTTCCAAAATTCTCATTTCATTCTATTGATAATAATATTATAAGAAATGAAAAGCAAATTGAACAAGATATATATTTTGAAAAGTTAAGACAACTATATCAAGAAGATTTTAAAAAAATTGATTTAAGTCAACCTATAATTAAAGAAAATAAAAGTATAAAAGTAAAAAAAGAAGAAAATAATAAAATTAATCTTAAATATAAAAAATTCACTATAGATCCAAATGGGAAAATTGTCATAATAAAAGAAATTCCGAATGAAGAATTACAAAAAGAATTTTTTTCTGCTAAATCAAATCAAAAAGAATTAAAACTTATAGAAAATACTATAAATTCTAATTTTTTTAATGAAGAAGAGATTAAAATTGAAAAAAACAATGATAACATTGATTTAAAAAAAATAAAAACAAAAGAAGGAAAAGAAGAGAATAATAATAATAATTCTAAAGCAAAATCCATTCAAAATAATATTATTTCTTCTATTAAAATGTCTAATATTAAACGAAAAACAAAAGATATTTCTAGTTTTAATTTTGATAAAATAAATCCTGAAATAGGAGTTAAAATAATAGAAGGTGATAAAATTAAAAATGGAGGAAAAGATTTTCTGAAAAAATTCAATAAATATTCCATTGAACATTTTTATAATATAAATAAAAATATAAAAGAACAAAATAGAACAATTGAAAGTAAAAAAGAAAATAATTATTTTAACTATGGTTGGTTAAAAGAAAGAAGTTTTTCAATGAATAAGTTAAATAATAAAAATTTTACAATGAATAATTCAAGCATTAATTTTGAAAATAATGATTCAAATAAAAATATTAATAAAACAATAGATATAGTAAGTGATAATAGAAAAGATGAAAAATTTATTAAATTAAAAATAAAATTACCATTGGTACATATGATTGACAAAGCAAATTTAATGAATGAAAAAGAATTAATTGGAAAAAAACTACAATTTACAAATATTAATTTATTTAAAAAAAATTATAAAAAAATTTTATCTAAACAAAGAAATTTAAGTGGAATTTATGAAATGAATAATTTTAATAAAGCAATATTAAGTAATTCAGATTGGGGATTAAACTCTATTAAAAGTACTTCAAAAGCTTCAAAAGAAACAAATTTCCTTCCTCAAGCTTCATCTCCTTTTAGATTACAAAAAATAAATTATAATCAAAAAAATAGAACTAGAATTTTTTTCCCAACTTCAAAAAGATTATTTAATGATAAAAAAATGATGAAATCTTTTTCAACGAATTTTTTCAATAAAATAACAAAACAAAAAGAAATAAACTCTCCTCCAAAATCAAAAAGTTTAAATAAATCCTTAAATAATAAATAAAAAAACCAAATAAAATTTATAAAAAAACTTCAAAAAAAAAAATAATAAATATTTAAAAAACAAAGAAGAAAAAAAAAACAAAGCAAAAAAATATAAAAAATAAAAATAAACAATAAAAATAAAAATAAAAATAAAAAATAACAAAATAACAATTTTTTATTTATTAGAAAATTCACTAGTCCATTGTTCATATCTTTTTAAATCATTAGGACTAACACTTTTAGAAATATTTTTAATAGCCGATAAAATATCAGCTTGAGTGACAGGAGCATCTAATTCAGCTTCTAATTTTTCAGGATTATTAGCATAGCTCATTAAATCGACTTTAACTCCAGTTTTCATTAATTTCCTTCTCATTTGCATAAGTGCAGCTTCTCTACAAACATTAGCAATATCAGCACCAGAATAACCATCAGTAGCTTTAATTAATTCATCAAAATTAACATCTTTATCAGTTTTTATTTCTTTTAAATTAATTCTAAACATTTCTCTTCTTCCAACAGAATTAGGAAGTGGAATATAAACTCTTTTTTCAAATCTTCTCCTTAAAGCATCATCAAGATCCCAAGGATGATTAGTAGCACCTAAAACCATAACAATTTTTTTTTTTAATTCTTCATTACTTAACTCTTCATTATCATTAACTCCACTAACACCATCCATTTGAACAAGCATTTCCGCCATAACACGTCTTGTAGCTTCATTATCACCATCACTTCTTTTAGTACCAACAGAATCGACTTCATCGATAAAAATAGTAGAAGGAGCATAGAAACGTGCCATTTCAAATAGTAAACGAACTAATTTTTCACTTTCTCCTCTCCACTTACTAGCAAATGTAGTTGCTGATACATTAAAAAATGTTGTTTTTCCTTGTGTTGCAAGGGCTTTTGCTAATAATGTTTTTCCTGTTCCTGGAGGACCATATAATAATACTCCTTTCCATGGACGACGTATTCCTCTAAAGAAATCTGGCATTAACAAAGGAAGGAGTACTGCTTCTTTTAATGTACTTTTTGCTCCTTCTAATTCTGCTATATCTTCAAATTTTACATTTGGATTATTTTCTACTACTTCTCTTTCCACCATTTCTATTAATTCTGCATCTGGTCCTGTTCCATCAGGATAGTGACTTAATAAAAATGCACTTTTACCATCTTTTCCTCCTTTATTATCTTGACCTTTCTGATTATTATTTCCTTTACCTGAATTTCCTCTATCACTTGGTCTATATGGACCTCTATTATTATTTTGAGGCTGATTTCTATTATTGTTATTTGATGGTCTATTATAATTATTACCGTAATTTGCTGGTTTACCTACCTTCTTTCTTGGAGGACCTGGTTTTTTACCATCTTCTGGAGGATCCCATACATCAGGATCTTTTTTTGGCTTTTGGGGTCCTCCATATTGAAAATGATCTGCGTCTTTATCAGTTATGTATGAAAAGGGTTTTCTTCCTCCGAAATGAGCCCATCTTGGATCATATTCATCGTTATTATTGTTGTTGTTGTTGTTATTGTTGTGGTAATTGTTGTTATAATTATTATTCTCTCTTCTATTGTCTTTTGGAGGGTAATCTCTCATTAATATTCTATTGTTCTCTTCTTCTTGCTCTTTTTCACGACGAATTCTTTCAGAGTCATCGTTTTGAAATTGCTTTGCTAATTGATATGCTTGGTTTACAAGGATTATTTCATTTTTTATTGTTATGTCTACTTGCTTCCATTTATCACGAAGGTATTGATCGGATACTTGAGATAAACGACTAAAATTTTTTATATTATTATTTTACTCTTCTATTATTTTAAGGGCTGTTTTATATTTTGATAAACATTTTTCATAATTACCTAAAACACCCAATTCACGTGCTGTTTTCACATAACGATTTAAATCCATTATTGTATGTTGTTTGTTGCTCATTTTTTTTTAAATAAATTGATGTTTTATAATTTATATTATTAATGGAGATTTTTTATATATATTTTAATTTTTAAATCCTTTTCTATATATAAAATGAAAAAAACAATAATAAATATTTTTTAAATATTAATAATTAAAAATGACAAAATTACAAAATGAAGAAAAAGAAAAAGAAAGAATTAATGATATGTTTTCAATTTATAAAAATGATGAAAATGATGAAGAAATTGCAATTGCTTTACAAGAAGCAAAAAAAAAAGCTCAATCTAAAAATGAAGAATTAGCTATTAAAGCTGATACTGAAAAAATGATTCTTTTTGAAGAATTGAATAGAAGAAGAAGAGATAGACATATTAAACAAAATAAAACTAAAAAAGAGAAAAAAAAAGATAAAAAGAAAGAATTTGAAAAAAATAAAAAAAAGAAAAAAAATTTAAAAAAAAAAAAAAAGACTGAAAATAATTTTTTATTAATTGAATCTAATAATTTTAGAGAAAAAAATGAAGAAGATAAAGAAGATGAATATCTTTTTAATACATGGAAACATGTTTTAGAAAAAAAAATAATGCAAATTTTTCCTCCAAATAAAATAAATAGAAATGCATTAGTTAAAAATTGTCAATCTATAATAAATGATATTGAAATAAAAAAATTAGAAGATGAAGAAGTAAAAAATAATATTTCACAAATATTAAATTATGATAATTTTATTATTGAACCTGAAAAAGAAAGAATAGAAGAATTAAACGTTACAAATAGAAATATAGAACAAAATGTTGAAAAAAGAAAAAATATATTAAGATCAATGATAAAAGAAGAAAAAAATTATACAGATAATCAAAAAAAAACAAAAGAATTTTTAGAAAAAATAAAACGATATAAAAATGAAATGTCAAAAAGACATGTTAAGAAATTAGATACTGAAGATTTTCAAATTGATAATTATAATTTAACAGAAAAAGAAGCAAATAGAGTAAGAGAAAGAATTATTAATTTCAATTTAAGAACTTTTGATACATTTAATTTAGAAACAATAATCAAATTTTGGATGAAACATAGTGAGAAAGTTAAAATTAATGTAGAAGATATTAAAGATAATGATATAAATACCAAAGAAGGTGAAAAGAAAAAACCAGAAAAAGCAGTAAATGTAAAATATGTTTATACTTCTCCTTCTGAAGATATAAAAAAAATTATCCCTTTTGCTTCGAAAAAATATACTATTCAAAAAAAAGAATAAATTTTTTTAATAATTATTTAATAAAAACCAATTTAAAATATGATATATAAAAATACAACAATTTTATATTTTTAAATAATATCAAATAATTAGATAGAAATTTTTTTATCAATATGTATTAATTAAATAATAATCTATTTACTTTAATTAATACTGAAAAAATGCTAATAATTAATCTTTTTATCGATATTTTATAATTAATATTTTTTTTATTTTTATAAATACTATATTAATTTTTTTAATTTTAACCAAAGTAAGAACTTCTTTTCCCAAAATAATATCTTTCAATAATTGAAGTATTAATTCCAATTATATTACAATTATTATAAAAAATGTCTTCATTATCTTTAAATTAAAAGTTTGAATCAATTATAACATTTTTATTAACAATTATATAACTTAAAAAGAGAATATGGATTTATTTTCAATCAGGACTTTTTTTTTAAAATATTTAATATATCCTATTTCCAAAATTTAATTTATATTATAACACAATTTTATAATAAAAAAATATTAATATATTACACTTTTTAATAATTTAAAATTCAAAACAAAAATATTATATTTTCACTATGATAAATTTATCTTTTTTTATACTATATTTATACAACTTTAATCATTCAAATGAATATTTTCTTCAATTTTTTCTCCATTATATAAATTAAATTCGACATTAATTCCATCTTCAATATATACATAAGATCCTCCAATAATTTTATCTTTGTAAGGAATATCCTTAAAAAAAGGTTCATCTAATTTTAAAGGTAAATAAACACCAGATAGAGGATTAATTCCAGTAATTACAACATCTTTAATTTTAACTTCATATAAAAAATATATTTTAGTTTTAAAATTATTTAAATTATTATCTTCACAAAAGGAATATGCAATTCCTTTAATATAATCATCAGATAAAATTTCGTCTGTTTTTTCTTTATGTTCTAATAAAATTTTCCAAATTGTTATTTCAGGTTGAGTATAATTATCTATTTCATATTCAATTACTCTTAAATTTTTATTTGTTGCTACACTAAAAATAATTGATGAAGAATCATTATTATTATTATTATTATTACTATGTGATTTATAATAATTATCAATTGCATCATATAATTCAACTTCAAATTCAATTGATTTTATTTCTTTTGAACTTAAAGTTTCAAATTTTGAAACTAGTTCTTGAAGAATACTAAACATTTCATCATGAGATTGTAAAAAAGATGATAAAAAATCTCTTAATGATTGATTAGGATTTTCATCATAATCTATATTAAAAGTATTTTTATTATTTGGAGATTGATTATTTTCTTTTTGTCGATTTTCTTTCAATAAAGATAAATTATCTAATAAAAGTTCAGCATATTTTTTTGGAGATATTCTTAAATCATTTAAACAAACCCAAACTAATTGACTATGTTTTTTAAAATCAAAAGTTTTATTATTGAAATTTTCAGGAGTTATATTATCAAATGATAAATAATTTGTAGAATCATTTCCTTTCATTGGAATACATCCACATGATATTCCCATTATATTACAAATATTTTTCAAAAATCAATTAAAAATATTAAATCAAATCCTTAAAATTTTTTAAATTATTTTTTATAAATTAATAAATATAAATAATTTATTTTAATTTAGAATTTAGTTATTATTTTAAATTCAGAAATCAAATATTCAGTAAACATTTTATTCTATCATATTAAATATTTTTTTTCAATTATTTTAAATGTAAAAGTATATATATTATTTTTCAATAATTTGAAAAAAACTGAATTAAAAAGGAAATTGAATTCATTTTTTATTTAGAATGATTTTTTATAGAGAGTTGAATAATAACAGATATTAATTAATTTTTAAACTTATTTAAATAGAATAATATTATTAACAATTTTTAATTTTTATCTTTGCTTAATATAATATTGAAAAAACAAAATTTTGGAAATATTTTGGAAGAGATGTTTATTTTTTCCTATTCATTCATTTTTTATTTGATAAAAATTTAAAAAACAATATTTTTTCATTAACTCACATTGAATAATAATATCAAAAATTATTCTTTATTCTTTTCAATTATTTTATATAACATAATTTTATTTGAATTTTCAATCAAAAAATTCATATTATTAGCTCTTTATTTTTTTATTGTAAATATTTAATATTTTTATTTTTTAGAAATGTTTTTTTTAAATTAGTTATTTTCTTGCAAGATTTAATTTCTTTATTTTTCATTATTAAAGTATATTGAAGAAAAAAAGCTAATAATTCATTCATTTATTATAATATATTTCAATTTTATTAATAATGCAACAAATCAATGGATTTTTCAAATACAAATTCTTTATTAAAACCTACATCATTAACTTCAATTTCTGATATTACAAATAAATTAGATTTCATTCTTTTATCAGAAAAAGAAAAACAACAAAAATTTTGTAGATGCCCAATTTGTAGAAAAATACCTTTAATTTTTTATTATGACTCAATTATATATTTAAAATGTATTTATTGTAAAGATGTTTGTACAAAAAGAGATTTAGCCTCTTTTATTAATTCAGATATTCAAAATTATGAAAATATAATTCCAGGAAGAAATTTAGATAATGTATATTATTCAAATGGATTATTTTATGATACAAAAGAAAATGAAAATTTTATTCCTCTTGTTTGTATTGATAATTATTGTGAAATTCATATTTTAGAAACATTTGAATATTTTTGTGAATCATGTAAAAAAAATTTATGTAAAGATTGTATAATTTCTCATGAAGGGCATAAAATAGAAAAGCTAGAAAATTATAAAATTACTTTTGAAGAAATTGAAGAAATAGAAGAAAGAATAAATTCTTTTATTGAATATTGTAATTCTTTAGATAATATTTTTGATAAAATTCTTTATTTTTTATCAGAGGATATTCATGAAATATTTGATTTTTTTGAAATAAATGAAATAGAAAAAATAGGTAAAGAGTTTTTAAATAATTTAATTAAAAAAATACCAAAAAATGTCAATGATATTTCAAAGTTTCCAATATTTTTTCATAATTTTTTGAAATCTTTAATTATTGAAGTAGAAATAAAAATGAATAATAATTCTTTAAATAATGAAAAAGATAGTGAAAATGTAAATATATTATTAAAAAATATTGTTGAGAAATATGATTTATTTAAAAAAAACGTCACAAAAGAAAGCTTTGAATTATCTTTTGAGTGTTATCAAAAAAAGAATAAATATTTAATTTATTTTGCACAAAATATTCTAGAAATGTATAAAACAAAAGAAGATAATTTAAATTATCAAATTTGCTTCAATTTATTGAATTTAAAAAATAATATTAATAGAATAAATTATGAAAAAATATTTTTTGAAGATGAATTTTCAAAAACAATTGATATAATAAAGAAAGTTGTAAATAAATTTTATTTAATAAAATCATATGGAGAAATAGTTAAACAAGAAATACCTTCAAAATTATTAGAAATAGATCTAAACAAATTAAAAAAACACAATATAATAGCAAGTCTACAAAATACTGCTTTTTATAATTGTTTTCCTATTAAAGAAATAATAATTTTGAACTGGATTCAAAATGAAAAAATTTTTAATGATTACATTTATATTTTTAATAAAGAATAAGAAAAATATTTATTTTATTTTTCAATTAATTGATTAAAATAAGATTAAGAAATATCATATCTTTAAAGAATAAATATAGTATATTATTTTTAAATAAATTGGTAAAAAATTAATTATATATATAATACTATAATATTAAAATTACATTTATTATAAAAAAAAATTTTTTATCGATTTATAAATTTAATTTCCAAAATCACTATCATTCTCTTCTTTATCTAAAATACTACCATCAAGAGTACTTCTATTACTAATATATTTTTTAGTAAACTTTTCTAAATTCCAAAATCTTAAAATAATTATTTCATTATAAATTAAGCATCCAATCACAATAATAAAATATCCTAAATAATGATAAAAAAAGGCATCACGAAATATTCCTTCTAAAAAAACAGATAAATAATCACATATTCCAGTCATTGTAGGATTAAAATAAAAATTAGTAATCATAACAAACATTTGAGTAATTCCTTCCAAAATTGCATGAATAGCAAAATAAAAATAATATGTTTTATCTTCTGAAACTTCCTTTAATAAATAACTTAAATCATGAGCATTAAATATATTAAATTGGGTTCCCATAAATAGAATAATAATATCAATTAATAAACCAAAAATTCCTTCAATAGATAAAATAAAAAAAGGAGAAACAAAATATTTTTCAAGTAAATATTTTTTAATAACAATATTCAAACCAAATAAAATACAACCTAAAATTAAAGAAAAAATTGTTAAAATTTCAAATTGAGTTTCATTATTCATAAAAAGAAGAAAAAGTGTTCCTAAAACAATTAAAATAATAGCAAAAACTTGGTGACGATGAATTTTAATTTTTAAAATAAAAAAACTCCAAAAACCTAAAGAAAATAAAAGAAAAAAACGACCAATACACAAATAATCCCCTTCAGTTATAACTAATGAACCAGAATAATATAATAAGGTTGTGAATAAAATTAACAAAAAACTTTTTAATTGAAGATTTGAATATGTTCTTAAAATTAAATTTGTATTTTTATAAGAATTTGAAATAAGTTCAAGATTTCTTCTTTTTTGACGATTTCTTGAAATTAATTCAGGAATGATTTGAAAAAGTAAACTTATATGAACTGAAAATATTATTACTATTAAACTAAATACTTTCTCACTAATAACAGTTTTATTTTTTATAAATGTTTCAATTTTTATACTAAAATACATTTTTATTGCACAGAAAATGGGATGAACAAAAGGAAAAAATAGAAATTTCTTTAATATTCCTAATTCAACAATTGCCATAATAATTTTTGAATAATTATTTTTAAAATAATAATAAAAAAAAACAAAATGTTAAAAAAACATATAAATATAAATAGTTGTTTCTAAATTGACAACCGCTTTTACTCCATTCATAATGTTTCCAAATTATTATAAAAATATGACATCTAATTTGAATAAAAGTTCCAAATTCAAACATTTATTCTTTATTCATTTAATAAAATATACAAATTCTATCTTTTTAAATTGTCAATAATTTTTTACTAAATTTTATTTATATATTCATAATTAAATTGACTTTTGCTTTTTATTCATTCATATTATAAAATAGTTTATTAATTGCTTCTTGATGTGCATTTAATATTTTGGAAATTATTATTATTTATTAAATTGATACAATTACTTTTTAATATTTTCTAAATGTTTCATAGGTTCCTTTATAATTTCTGATATTAAATAAAAATTTTATATTTTCATTTGTTTGAACTTTCAATTCTTTAATTTGATTTTTATTGTTCTTTATTTCTAAATTGAATTTTTCTTATCAATTCACCTTTTCTTTGTTTTAATATATAATTCTTTATATTTTTATACATTCAGTTTTTTTAGGATTAACTTATTAAAAATGATTTAGATGTTATTAGTTTTTTTTATTAGAGCCTATTCTTTAATATACCTTATTTATTTCCTTATTTGTTTTTTTTTGAATTTATTTTAGATAATATGAAATTGAGAAAAACCTCAAAGAACTGAAAATATCGTTTTTTAACAATTCTTTTTAAATTATCATTTATTAAATAAAAAAAAATAATAATCCAAAAAAAAAGGATCTTTAAAACCTTATATAAATTTATCAAATATATAAATCTAAATAATTAAAATTTAAAAAAAAAAAAAACCAAAGGAAATAAAAAAAAAACTATATAACCCTGTTCTAACAAAAAATTAAAGATAAAATAAATTCTTTATTCCCAAACTTTAATAGATTTATCTCTACTAGCACTAATAATTTTTCCATCAACAGCAACAACAAGTCCAGTAACAGCTTCTTCATGAGCTTCAAAAGAAACATCAGTACTTCCATTATTCATATTCCAAACAGAAATAGCCCAATCACTTCCTCCACTAACTAATCTTCCATCAGGTAATTGACTTAAACAAAGAATATGAGCAGTTCCCATATGAAAAGTCATTTCAACATCTCTTTTTTCAATATTCCAAATAATAATAGTACTATCATAACTTCCACTTGCAAATCTTTTATCTTTTAAAATTTTTAAACAACTAACACTAGAATGATGTCCTTCTAAAGTAAATAAATGTTTTTTTTTTTCAAAATCCCAAAATCTAATAGAATTATCACTAGAACCACTTGCAATAGTAAAATTATTAATTTGAATAAGACAAGTAACAACTTCAGAATGACCTTCTAAAATAAAACTTTCATCAATTTGTTTATCAGCACTTAAATCATAAAATCTAAGAGCTTTATCTCCTCCTCCACAACAAACAGTAACATCAGTTGCTGGACAAACACAAAGAAAAGGATGTTTCATTTCATAGCAATAAACTTCTTTTCCTGTATTTATATTCCATTTTCTTATTGTTTTATCTTGAGAAACTGAACATAATAATACATTTGTATATTGAATAATATCAGTTACTCTATTTGTATGTCCTTTTAAATGAAAAATTGCCTTTTTTGACATTTCATCTATATCCCATATTTTTATTGTAAAATCATATGATAATGATGCTATTTTTCCGTTTTTGAATATTACTAATTTTTCGATGAAATCTTGATGAGCGTTTAAATATGTTTTTAAACATTTATATTTCTTTTTTAATTGATGATTTCCATTTAATTGTAATGTATTTACTTTTTTGAATGGAAGATCTTTTGATGATGTTGTTTTTTTATTTATTTCTCCTTTTAATGATTTTCTTCTTTGATTATTTTCTACTTTTAATGATGGGGCTTTCTTAAATGTTTTTTTCTTATTGTTTAATTGATCTGGGTTTGAGAGTTCTGTTTTTTCTTCTTCTTGAGTTTTTCCTGTTACTTCTTCAGTAATTTTTTTCTCCATTTTTACTTTATTTTTTATAACTTTGTTTTATCTAATCTATTTATATTTTTTTTATTTAATTAAATCTATTTTCTATGATTTATCAGAATTAATATTAAAAAATAGTCTTTAATTAAGACAGAAATTTTTTTTTATTTATTCATTAATTCGAAAATATTTTAAATTGTCTTTTTATGTAAAAAATAAATTATATTTCATTTTTTACCGATAATATTTTAAAAAATGTTTTTATTAAAAAATTGTTATATATTTAAAATAATCTTTTAAAACATCCATTTAATTTATATAAATCAATTAAAAATTTTAATTATATTTCTAATTACTATTTATAAATATTTTTTACTTATTTAATTAAATTGGAAAATTAGAAATATTTGTTTAAGAAAAATTGTAAAGAGTTTTAAATATTAAATATAAAAATTCAATTATAAAATAAGAAAAATATTAAATTTTTCTTACTCTCAAAAAATTAAATATTAAAATTATAGATTACTTAAAATGGTTTTTAATTTTTTTAATATTATCTCTTAAAATTATTTTTTTATTAACTATATTAAATTATTTTTTTAAAAATAATGGAAACTCCTTTTCAAAACTTTTTTAAAGATGATAAGACCACATCAAATGGGATTTTTCAAATAGCTTTTAATAGCTTATATTCAAAAACTAAATTTAATATAGCTTTAACTTTCCCTTCAAATTCTTTGAATGAATTTAGAAGAACTGTAAGAAAAACTTTTGACGAACAAATTGAAAATAACATTGAAAAATATTTGGAAAAAGATTTAAAAAAGATATATGGTGGTATTCATTCTTTAAAAAAAATTGAAAATTCAGATAAAATTAAAGAAAAAATTAAAGAATTAAAAAAAAGTTTTTATAATAACTATTATTATTTGATAATTTATTTAAGTAAAATCACAGGAGAAAATTATGTTAATTCTGATGAAATAATTAAATTTGCAAATGAATTTTTAAATAAAGAAGATGTTGAAAATGAAGAATTACGAGAAAAAAAAGAAA
>JAJJKW010000360.1:0-39197 GCA_023805745.1 Isotricha sp. YL-2021b | reverse complement strand
CCCAATCCCCAATCCCCAATCCCCAATCCCCAATTTCAGAATATTGAAAAATAAATACCTTGTTCAAATAATTTTAATATTAAATTTTTTTATCATTTTAATTTATTTATCAAAATAATCAAAAAAAATAAAAAATATATTCTCTTTAACATATAATTATTTAAAAAATCTTTAATTTTAAGGATTAATCATTTCTTGGTAATATCTTCAATAACAAAAATATATATTAAAAAATTTGTATTTTATTATCGATTAATTAATTTGTTTTATTAAAAAAAAATATTGAGTTATATTTTATTATTATATATAAAATTATTATAATTAAGAAATTAAAAAGAAGTAAATAACATGGCACAAGAACTTAAACTTTGTCAATTACTTTATCCTGAGAATTTGGAACAATTTAGTAAAGTAACAACGGTTTTAAACGAAGATTTTCAATTTAAAGTAAACGAACTTTATCAATTAAAGGAAATCCAAAAACTTTTTGCATCAAAAGAAGAATTAACAGAATGTTTAAATTTAATTTCCAAATATGAAAATCCAATAATATCTTTTGATAAAGAAAAAGAAGAAGGAAAAATTCAAATAGATAAGTTTTTAATGTTATATTCATTTGTAAATCTCCCTTCAAATTTCAATGAAAATGAAGTAAAAGATTTTCTTCAATTAAAAGATGGTGATTATATAAGATTATATAAACAGAGTTTATTTTGGATTTTAGTAAGTCAAAATGTTGAATTTAATGAAAAATTTGAGAAATTTTTTAAAAAATTAAAAGTTGAAGATGACAAAAATTTAAAATGTAATATATCTTCAGGTCCAATGTTAAAAAATGCAATATATAAAATAATTCAAAAAAATATATATTCAAAAGAAACAAAAGATTTATCATTTAAACCATCAGAAAGAAAAGAAAGTTTAAAAGAAGATGATTCAATGAGTTGGAGAAAAAAAACAGATGTTTCTGATATAAGTTCAAATAGTAATAATAATAATTTTGGTTATGGAATAAGTTCAAATGGAAAAAAAAGAAGACAAAGATTTAAAAGTGACCCTAATGAATATAACAATCATAGAAAAGGAAGTAATGATTATTGGGGAAGAGAAAAAAAAAATGAAGATAAGAAAAAAAGTGAAGAAAAGAAAAAAGAAAATAAGAAAAAAGAAGAAATTCAAATAAATTTAGATCAAATTAAATATTCTTTAATTATTAAATATAAATATTCGAATAAAGAAATTGTTGATTATTTAAAAACAATTGAAGGAGAGATTTCTTATGATAAAAATATCTATAAAAATATAATTGATGATATTGTTAATGATAAAAAGAAAAAATTAGATATTATTGAAAATGAAAAATTTGATAAAGTAATACCTAAAAATAATCCTTTATTAAGTTTTAAAGGCGGAAAATAAATTTCGAAAAATAAAAATTATAAAATAATAAAAGGGTTAAGATATTATATAAGATCTCTCTATTAAAATTGTATTTAAATATATTTTATTATTATTTTTAAATATTGTAAAATAATGAATATTTTGATTATCTTATATTATTTTATCATATTTCAATTTTTTAATTTTTTTATGATTAAAATATATAAAAGAATCCAATAAATGAATAAAATATAAAAATTATCTCAAAAAGATGGAATTTAATCTAAAAAATTTTAAATGGACAAGACAACCAAAAGATTATAAAATAGAAGGGGATAAATTAACAATAACAACAGAGCCTCACACAGATTTATGGCAAAGAACATATTATCATTTTCAAAACGACAACGCTCCAGTTTTTCAAATGGAAACTGAAGAGAAATTTTTTTCATTTGTAGTAAAGACAGAATTTAAGAGTAAAGTAAGATTTGATCAATGTGGAATAGTAATGTATTTAGATAGTGAAAATTGGTTGAAAGCATCAATAGAATATGAAAATGATAAAATTCAACATTTAGGAAGTGTAGTAACAAATAATGGTTATTCTGATTGGGCAACTACTGTTATTAATGCAGATAAAAAAGAAATGTGGTATAGATTTAGTAGAAGAGAAGATGATTTTTGTATTGAAAATTCTGAAGATGGTGTTAATTTCAATCAAATGAGAATTTGCCATATGTGGAAAGGTAATGGTAAAATTTCTTTCGGTATTTATGCTTGTAGCCCTGAAAATTCCTCTTTTGATGCTATTTTTACTCAAATGAAATTAATGGAATGTCAATGGAAAGCTCATTCTGGACAAAAACCTGATTATTAAAATTTTTAATATTGCTTTTTTTTTAGGATTTAAGGTTATTTAATAAGTCTTTTAGGGTTTTTTTTTTAAAATGTTATTTGTTTTAAATTTATTTTTTTACATTATTTTCATTCATTTTGTTAATATTTAAAAAATTAAATATTTTTAAAAATATAATTCAAACTAAAAAAAAACTTAAAAAAACACAAAAAAATAAATGTTTATATTCTCTTTCCTCATAATTAATTTATTTTCAAAGCAAACATATGAAAGAGGTCCAATATATATGTGTTCAGAAGAAAAATATTTTGACAATCAATGTTTAGATGAAAGAAAAATAGCATCAAATCAAATATATTTTTTGAGAAAATGTCCTTTAAATGAAGCATGTCAAATTTTAACAAAATCAGAAACAGGTAATTCAATAGGATTATGTGTTCCAAGAATGCATCATTTATATGAGACTGATAAATGTAGAAGAAATTATGAATGTGCATCAGGAATTTGTCAAGATAATCAATGTGTAGGATTATCAGAAGGAAGAACATGTGATCCAAATAGATATGAATGTAAATTTGGTTATATTTGTAGAAAAAATTCTTCTGATTCAACTTCATATACATGCCAAAGACCAATAGAAAGAGATAATATATGTTATGAAACAAATGATTGTATAGTTGAATATATATGTTCATTATCACCAAATAATACTGAAAATAAAACTTGTATTAAAATAGGCTCTCTTGATATTGGAAGTTATACTTCTGAATCAATGGCTTGTAAAACTGGTGATTCATATAATAATTCATGTATTAAAAGAGTAGAAACTACAATTTGTGATAATAATAATCAATGTAATGTTACTATTCAAACTGATCAAAATGGAAGTGAAAATATTATTACTGATACTTGCTTATATAGTAGTAAAGGTGCTGGAATTTGTCCTGGAAGTTTAATTGAAGAATATTTTACTAAATATATGGATGAATTTGATGAAGGTTTTAGAGGAAAAATTAGAGGAGATATTCATCATGATGAATTTAATATTGAAAAATATAAATATACTTTAGATAAAGAATATGTTATTAAAGCTTATTTTAATTATAAATATTGGTATTTTATTCAAGATGCTGATGATTGTGCTTATCAATATTTTTATTTAATTAATTCTCAAAAATGGATTTTTTTTAATTGGAAAATATTCGTATTTTTTGTTTCAATGATTTTTTAATTTTTATTAATATTTATTTTTTTACTAGTTAATTTTATTTAAATAAATAATATTTATATTTATATTTTGTCATATAATATTAAAAAAATACCTAATCCAATAAAAATTAATCCTAAAATAAATCCTTTTCCTTTTTGATATTCTTGTGCTTTTTTTAAATGAACATTTCCTTGATTTATATTATCTAAAGAAGCTATTGAATTAAATAATATTGCTTTTGTCATTTCTCCTTGTTCATGCATTTTTTTTTGTACTATTGTCATTAAATCTGATAATTCATATAATATTTGTTTTGTTTTTTCATAATTTTTTTGTTCATTATTTTTAAATATATTTACTACTGTGTTTGATTCTGTATATTTATTTCTTTCTTCTTCTTTTTCTAAAGAAGATAAATTTAAAATTTCATTTGATATTTTTTCTTTCTTTTTTTTAGGTTCTTTTCTTATATTTAAATCTCCTTTATCTGGTAAACCTCTAAAAAAATCTATTTTCATTTGATTAAAACCTTCTAATTTTCTTAATTTTTTAAATCTTTTCTGTTTTACTATTTTAAATTGAGTAACTAATTCTTCCATATTCCTTTTTAAAAATGATAATATTGAATTATAAACAGTTTTTTCATCTCCAATTATTTTATTTTCTTTTTTATTTATGAAAGAAGTTAATTCTTGAATTAAATCATTTTTATCTTTTAAAAAATATGAAAAATATTCATCTATATCAACTTTATAATCAAATTTAGAATAATTTTGAAGAAAATATTTTGTTTTTGAAATTTCTGATAAACTTTCCATTGCATTTTTAATTAATTGATTTGAAACATTTAATTTAAAACCATATTCACCTGAATTTTTTCTTAATAATTTAGTATAATCCATAATAAATTTTAAATAAAAAAAAAATTAAAAAAAATATTTCAATTCAAAACTTTTATATTTAAAAATATAATAAAAAATATTAAAAATTCCTTTTTAAATTTAATTTTAATATTTTATTTTTCATCATCAATAATAGGTAAAGTTTTAAAATCTTTCATCATTCTTTCTTTTCTTTGTAATAAATCAACAACATCTTTTTTAGAAGCTCTTCTATTTTTTCTATAAACAAGTAATTGTTTACTAACAGAATCAATTTGCATTGCTAATTCTTGAATATGATTTAAAGTATTTTTATAATAAATTTTAAGAGGAGTAGAATTTATTTGATCAATTTTTTTATTTTCATTTAATTGTTTAAGTGCTTTTTTATCATTTTCTTCTTTTTTTTCAGTTAATCTTTTTTTCATATCAATAATTTCTTTTTTCAAATTTTCATTTTCATTTTTTTTAACAGAATTTTCAGAAGAAACAAAACGAGATTTTTCTTGTAAATGTGCTAAAATTTGAACAGTATAATTAATTTTATTTTTTAATTTATGAATTTCTTCATTTCTATCTTCAATTTTTTCAGTTAAAGTATTATTTTCAATTTTTAATTGTTCAAAATCAATAATATGTAAACCTTCAAAATAATCTTCCATTTTTTTTAATTCTTTTTTTAATCTATTCATTTCTAAACTTTTAGTAAAAGATTCAATTCTTAATTTACTAATTTGATCTTCTAAATTTTTTTCTTGAGTTAACCAATTTTCCATATCTTTTCTAGGAATTTTAGTACCTTTTCTAGTTTCAGCATTTTCTAATAATTCTTGTTTATATTTCATTAAAATATCATAAACATCTTGTTTTCTTTTTTCTTGTTCTTCAATAGATTGTTGATATCTTTTTAAATCTTGATCTAACTTAGTTTTATGACTATTTAAATCATTATATAATCCTGCAGTAGAAGATAAAGAATCAGCATATGTACTTTCATTAATATTAGATTCTTTAAAGAAATTTCTTTCTTCTCTTCCTTCTTTTTTTCTAAAATCATAAATTACTTTAATTTTTTTTTGAATTAATTCATTATCTTCTTTTAATCTTTCATTTGTTAATTCTAAATCATCTAATTCTTTTTCATAATCAGGAACATTATCAGAACCAGAACCATCATAACTTTGTGAATCACCTGAAATTTTACTAACACCTTTACTATTAACAGGTTTAGATCTTTTTGATAAAGATTCATCTCTATCAGAATCATTTCCTTCTTCATCAGGTTCTTCTTGTATTTCACCCATATCACCATCACGTCCATATGCATATGAATCTATTTTCATTCTTCTCTTCTTCTCTTCATCTTTTTTTCTCTCGTATTCTGCTATTAAATCTAAATTTGCTTGTTCTTGTTTTTGATCTCTTAAATCTTGTCTTTTTTCTTCTTTTAATTGACGATCTATTGGGAAATTTTCCATTGGAATACGAGCTCCAAGAACTAAATCTTCAAATCTTATTTTATCTGTAAATGCTTTATTATAAGGAATTAATTCAGGTTTTACACGAATATAAACTTCTATTATTTTTGGTTCTGCTGCTTGATTTTCTTCTCCTTCAGTTAATACTGGTGCTGCATTATTAAAAACTCCAGTAAAACCTTTTTGTTTACTTTGAGTGAAATAAGGAGTGATATGTTGTGGTGTTATTTGTAATAAAGTTTTTGTAGGAGCAGAAGCACCAACAATTCTCAAAGCATAAGCACCATATTCATCATTTAACATTCTTCCTTTTACAGTTATAATTGAGTTTTCTGAATTTATATTACATACATCAACTATTGCTTCTCTAAAACAAAATATATCAACAACTACTACTTTTGTATCATTATATGCCATTCCTATTCCAACATGATTAAATTCATCACTTAATATATTTTCTGAATGTTGAGCAAATTCTACTAATGTCGCTTGAACATCATAAAATTCATTCATAAAATCTGTGTATCTTGCATTTATTCCTGCGGCTCCTGCTTTATTTGCATCTGTATCTACAAAACAATCTAATGTTGATACATTGAATTTACCTGTGAAATTTAAAGTCTTGGCTAAATTATTTAATTCTTCTTCATTTTCTTTATTTGTTAATAAATATTTAGCATAATCCATTGCTAAATGATTTCCTATTCTATCCATTGAATATGGATTCATATGACAATTAATTCTCATTTTATTAATAAATTTAAATAATTTATATCTGACTTTTCTTTCAGGAGGTAAAAGTTCATCTGCTTCTTCATCTTCTTCTTTTTCTTCATCTTCATCTAAATCGATATTAGACCCAGTAATATTTAAATTAGAATGAGAAGCAGAATGAACTGATTGATCACCTTCTTCTCCATTTACTTGACTTTCATTAGCAGATTCTTTTTTTTGTGAATCTGCTACTTCTTCTCCTTCTACTTCTTCTCCTTCTCCTTCTCCTTCTTCTACTTCCTCTCCTTCTACATCTTCACCTTCTTCTGCTTCTCCTTCTCCTTCTTCTCCTTCGTGCTCTCCTTCATGTTCCTCTTCATTCTCTTCTCCTCCTCCGGCATTCTCGTCCTCATTCTCTATTTGCTCTCCTACGTTTTCTGAGTCTTGACCTTCATTTTCGTTGTTTTCATTGTTTTCATTTTCTGGATCCATTTTTTTTCTTTTTAGAAGTTATAAGTTTTATTTATATTAATTTATATTAGGTTTTTTTATTTGTTTTTTTTTAATTTGTATTTTTTTCTTTTAATGTAAAAAGGAGATTTTAAAAAACAATAATTGAAAGTTGATTAAAAATTAACAAATAGAATAGAATATAAAAATAATAATTCTAAATAATATTTCTAAAATATAAACTTTATATAAAATCATCTTCATCAAAAGAATGATTATCTTCTTCATCTTCGAAATTTTGTTCTAATTTATATCTCAAAATACCCCCAATACCTGAAAATCCTTTAACGAATTGATTACCTTCACTGGATTTATCAGTGACAATTTCTAAATGAGTAACATATTTTTTGAAATTATTAAGAAGCCATTCACTTAAAGGAACATTTTCAATAATTTCCATTTCAACTCCAGAATCATTTTTATATTTTTGTCCAGTAACTTTATTTCTTGGAGCATTTACAACACAACTATTTCCATCATTATCTCTTAAAGTTAATCTTTGAACTTCTAAATTTTCCCACATAATTAAAATATCAATCATACCATTTTCCATTGCTTCCATTGTATCTTTTAATCCAAAAACATATTTTCCAGAATCTTTCGCAATTTCTTCATAAAATTTACTAAGAATTTTTTTTTCATGAACAAATTTTACATTTCTTAAAGCATCCATAGATAATTCAATTGCTTGATTAAAACCTAATTCACCTCCATATGAAATATCAACAACTTTAATAACAATAGGAGCTAATCTAGGATCAAATAAATCACTTTTTTGTAAATCATTTTTAAATTCTGCAGAACCAGCAAGAACTAATCCTTTAATATTAGGAACATCATTTGTTATAAAAGCTTTTGTACATTCTTCTGCAACTTTTCTTAAATAATTATGTCTTTTTTCTGTTCTTATTCTTGCAAAACGATTTGCACTTTGACCTCCTCTTCCATGTTTTTTAGGTAAATCTACTTTAAATTGATTTACTATTTCTCTTGTATTTCCTTGAACTTTACCAAATAAACTTCCATTACCATCCATTATTAAAAAACCAAATTTATCATTGTCAATTAATAATTCTTTTAATTCTTCTGTATGAAATATATTATTACAACGATATAATGATGTATTTATTGGTTTAAATGGTTCTAAATCTATTTTTATCATTTTTTCACCTCCATCAGGCATTTGAACTAATCCACAATATATTACTAATCCATTTGGAGGAGTTTTATTATATAATTTTAATTTTTCTGATGTACATGTTAATGCATCTGTTACGTTTTGTCTTGTTACACGTGATTTTATATTTGATGCCTTTCCTACTTCATCTACTAACATTTTTGCATATTGATTTATTTGATCTTTGTAATTTATTATTAATGTTATCATTGATGTTCCTAATCCACGCATTTGATCTAAATCATGAATTAATCTTTTTAATTTAAACATTTCTAAATTTCTTTCATATTCTTCTTCCTCTGTTTCTGTCATTGGAGTTTTTTTAAGATATTTTTTAAAATTAATTAAATGGTTATATAGATAAATTATTTATGGATAATTAATTTTTTAAGCAATATTTTTTGATGTTTTTTTTATTTTTTTCAAAAATTAAATTTTATTATAATTAAAATAAAATGGATGGTGAACAACAACCAGTTTATGAACAATATCCAAATTATAAAGATGTTAGAGGAGTAAAATTTTTTTTTTAAAAATATATTAGTTAATGGTTAAAACTCCAATTGAAATTGCAGATAATATTATGAATGAAATTGCAGAATATGTTACTTCAAATTTAAAAGTTAATACAGTTGGAACTTCTTTTGCGAGATTATTAAGAGAAACTCTTGATAGAAAATTTGGACCTGCTTGGCATGTTTTTGTTGGAAAAAATTTTGGATGTTTTGCTGTTCATGATAATAATTGTTTTGTTAATTTTAAATATAAAGGTTTTACTTATTTGGTTTATAAGACTACTATTTGAGAAAGTTATTTTTTAATTTTTTTATTTTTTAAATAATAACTAACTTTTCTTATTTTTTTTATTTTTTTTATTTTAATATTTGATAATTTTTATTTTTTTTTTTTGTTCGTTTGGTTTTTAAAAAAAAATCCTTTCAATAATAAATAAAAAAGTAAATAAAATAAAAAAATCTAATATAATAATAATATATTTTTATTAAAGAAAAAATAAAAAACAAATTTAATACACGAAATAATTATTATTTGATATTAAAAATAAGATATAATACAAAAACATAAAAATAATGAGTGGAAAAAATGACAATTGTTTAAAAATTAATTATATACGAAATTCAGAAATTTCACCGAAAAATAAGGAAAAAATTAATCCAAATATTATATATCCCATTTCTTCAAAAAATAATTTAATAATAAATATTATAGAAACTCCAAGTGATTTTAATTCGAGTCAGACATTATTAGAATCAAAGAGAAATAATGATAAAAATAAAGTTATTCCTATTTCTTCAAATTTAAATGAAACTTCCACTTTTTTAGTAAATGATTCAAACAATAATTCTAATCCTAATAATAGTATATATTCTAGAAATCAAAGTCATTTACCTTCAAATAGTATTGAACAAATAAGTTTTAAACATGAAGAATTAAATAATTCTACGAATCTTAATAATGATAAAAAAGAGAATTGTTCTTTTATTATTGAAAGAAAAGAATCAGAATGTTCTTCTAAATATAATAATACATTATTAAATCCTCATACTATATCTTTTTATACACAAAAAATGTATATTCAATTATTTAGAAATTATATTCAAAAAAAACAACCACTTGTATATTCTGAGAGGACTAATAATAAAAAAATTTTTGGTTTTTCTGCTTTTTCTTATGATAATAATAAAAAAGGTAATTCAAAAATTACAATTAATATTAATTATAATAGTCAGGAAGAAAGATCAGTTAATTATTTTTCTTTATATCAAAAGACTTTAAGTCTTAATATAATCAAAAATTTAATATCTTTAAAAAAGGAAGAACAAATTAAATCTTTGAAAAATATAAATGAAGAATTATATATAGTTAAATCACATAATCATTATTTAACTGCTTTTACTAATAATGAAGATAATAAAAGTCAAAATTATATTTCTATTCTTTCTTCAAATAATGCAAATAATGTAAAGATACTTTCTAATCAAGAAATAATACATTCTTATAAAAACTTAGATTATTTAATTATTATGGATAGAGGAATTTTCCAAAATATATATTTTTTTGAAATTAATTTTATTATATATAAATTATTATTATCTATTATAGAAGAAGATCTCACTTATGAAGATTTTCTTGAGCAAATTATAATATCTATTTTTAAAAAAGTTTTACTTAATGGAGGTAAAACAGAAATGTCAATAATTTTTATTTGTTTTGAATCAATTCGAAAAATATATGATAATAAAGACATTAATACATTAAAAAAAATTCTTTTAAATTTGGAAAAAATCACATATGAAATTGATTATAAAAATTTTAAACAATACCAAAACCAAAATTCAAGTTTAAGTAAAGAACAAAATTCACCACAAACTATTAAAAATGGAGATTATTCAAGTTTGACTTTTCATAATAATATATCCGAAATACAATTAGATAAAATAGTAAATAATAAAAGTAAAAAAATCTCGATTTTTAAATGTTGTGGTTTATAAAAATTAAAACAAAATTATAAATAATGATAGAATAATATTGTATTTAAAAAAACAAATTCTTAATTTATTTGATGTATAATAATTTGTTATTATATTTATAATAAATAATAGATAGAAGAAATAAAAAAAATTATTTTAATTTATTTTTATAGAATTATATATATAATATGAATATAATAAAAAATTGAAATATAATTACTAAAATTAAAAATTATAATTTAAAAATAATTATAAAATTATAAAAATGGAAGAAAAGAAAACCTCAATTTCATCATTACCATCAAATTTGATTAGTTTTATCTTCCGATATTTGCCTTTTAAAAATATTTTAATAGCATCCCAGACAAATAAATTAATGCATAAAGCTTTATTGAATGATTATATATGGGAAGAATTTGTAAAATTACAAGAATATTTTCTTCCAGGAGAAGGAGAAAATTTTTCTAGTTGGAGAAATTATTTTATGTATTTAAAAAAATTAAAAGAAAATATAAATCCAACAAATAAAAAAGGATATGAAATGAAACCATATAGAGGACATAAAGCTATAATTACAGCAGTAAATTATTTTTTATTAAATAATGAATTTACTTCAATTATTGTTTCTGGAGATGCAAATGGAGTTTTAAATACTTGGAAACTTGATGAAGATGGTGATTATGAACCTGATAAAATCAATGATACTCAAAGCGAAATTATTGATATTAAAATTTTTGATAATAAATTAATTACTTGGAATAAAAAATCTGATTTTTATATTTATTCAATAGATTTTAATAGTCTAAATAAAAATATTAAATATAATAGTGAAAGATTTAAACTTCTTTATCAAAAAAATATTTCTATTGGAAATCTTGATATAAAGTATATTGATTGGATTGAAAAAGAACAAACTATAATTTGTTCTGTTGATTTAAATAGAAAAGAAAATTTAAAAGATGGTTCAGTTATTCTTTCAAAAAATCTACTTGATGATAAAGACCAAATATTTCATTTAACAAATGATTTTGATCAATTAAATGTAATAAGAGAAAAAAACTTAAATGATGACCCAAGTGAATATATTATTAATTTAAAAGGAGAACATAAACCTTTTATTTGTTTTGAAGATTTAATTATTATTTTTTCAAATTTTGAATTTACTAAATATCATTTAATTAAAAGATATACTACTAATGATTTTGGTAAAAAAAAAAAATTAGATAATCTTTATATTATAAAAAGAAAAACAATTTCAAAAATAGGATTTAATTTACCTTTTGATCTCATTTATTATATTACAAATTTAGGAAATGGGAATTTTGGTATTATTGGTTATAAAGATAATAAAATTTTATATGGGAAATATATATATAGTAACAATTCTATAAAAGCCAATTCAATTATGAATATTAATTATAATTCAATACCAAATAATGTTCATTTATTATATAATGAAGATAATATGTTATCTCTTCTTGTAGATGAAAAAAAAGTAGTTAATAAATCTTTAAATTCTTCTGAAAATGGTACTTTTGATTTGGATTATAATGGGAGAATAAATTGTGTAGTTGGAGATAAATATAGAATATTAATAGCTACAGAAGGTTTAGCAATTGGAATTTATAATAGGAAAAATGCTTCTAAATGGTATTATTTATTAGGTGGTTCTTTAACTGTCTTTCCAAAGTCATTTATTAAAAATCCTCTATATCAAGGTTTTAATATTTTAAAAGTTAATAGAACTTCTATAATTGCTGTTTTAGGTAATTTAATTAGAGAATATACTTTTAAACCCTCAGTTAATTAAACATAAAAATAAAGATAATAATTTAAAAAAACTAATTCCATAAAAATTAAAATTGTATACTAAAAAAAATATTATAATTTTAATTTATAACTCATATTAATAAATTAAATACTAAGAATTTTAAAAAAAATAACTTTAGAAAAATGAGTAAAAAAAAAGAAGATAATGTTGAAAAAGTAAATTTTGAAAGTCTTGTCGGAAGTTATAGAGTACCATCATTAAATTCTTTTGCAAATTATTTAGCTCAAATTTGGAGAGATTTAGCAAAAAGATCAAATGAAAAGAAAAAAGGAATAAATAAAATAACATTTTCAAAATATTATGAATTACCAGGATTAATAAATGAAAGATTATTTCAAGTATTTGATAGAGATAATAATGGTTATCTCGATGGAAAAGAATTTATAAATGGGATGATAATATTATTTACAGAATCATTTAATACTTTAACTAAATTTATTTTTACTTTTTATGATTTTGATCAAGATGGTTTAATTACAAGAGAAGATGTTAGAGTAGTTTTATCTTATGTTCCATTACAAACTCAAAATTATAATCCAAAGAAATTAAAATATGAAAAAAATGAATATGCAGATAGAGTTGAAAGTCAAGATGAATTATATAATATATTAAATAAAGCTTTTGGTAAAAAAGATACTTTAACAGAAGAAGAATTTGTTGATGTTATTGATAATGTTAGTAGTGATATTTTAATATTAATATTAATTTATATTCTGGATAAAAGACCTTTTAATAATGAAACAATAAAATTATTTGAATCAATTACAAAAACTCCTGAATCACAATCTATTTCTCCTAATATTATTGATAGAAAAATTGCTTCTCCTTCTTTACAATCTAAATTTAAATCTCCTGCTTTACTCAAAGCAAAAATAAATTTTTTTCAAAATAAAATTTCAAGTAAAAATTTCCTTGATTTATATTCAAGAAAAAAAAATACTAGTAATCCTCTTAATAAAGAAAATAAAATGTTAACATTGAAAATTCCTAAAAATGATATTAAATTAAATTTAGGAAGAATTGATAGTGCGAGAGATGATGATGATTCTAAAATTATATTTCCAACAAGAAAAAAAAAAATATCAAATATTAATCAAAGTTATGGTGGTGATCATTTACAAGGATTATTAAAATTACAACAAATTGAAAGTTTAAATAGTCAAAAAAGTTTTAAAGGATTAGAAATTAAAAAATCAGAAGAAAAAAAATTAGATGAAAAAAAAACAAAAAATGAAAATAATAATAATGATGAAAGTTCTAGTTTTGAATCTGATAATGAAGGAGAGACAGGAAATAAAATATCTTCATATGAAAATTATCTTTATGAAGTAAATTCAGAAGGAATAATGAAATCAAATTGGGTAAAATTAATATTTAAAGATATGTATTATTATAAAACAAAAGATAGTCCAATGTATAAAGGAATGCATAATTTAAGTGATGTATATATAAAACAAAATGAATTATATGAATATGAAGGAAAAAAATATCATTCATTTACAATGATTTTTCCAAAAAAAACTAAAACATTTTATTGTGAAAAAGAAGAAGAGTATGAAATATGGATGAATAAATTAAAAAGTGCAATTAATTTTACAAATATTGATGAAAATTATGATATACAAGAGCAAATAGGAAAAGGAAAATTTGCAATAGTATATAAAGGAATACATAAAGGAACAGGTAGAACAGTAGCAATAAAAATATTAAATAAACAAGATATGACAACAATAGATTTAGAATTAGTAAAAACAGAAATGGATGTATTAAAAATATGTCAACATCCATATATAATAAAATTATATGATATACATGAAAATGAAGAAAATATATATTTAATAATGGAATATTGTCAAGGAAGTGATTTATTTACATATATAGAAAAAAGAGGATATAAATTAGAAGAACAAAAAACATGTGAAATTATACATAAATTATGTGCTGCCGTATATTATTTACATTCATATGGTATTGTTCATAGAGATTTAAAACCAGAAAATATTATAATGACTGATCATACTGATAATGCTGATATTAGATTATTAGATTTTGGTTTAAGTAAAATTTTAGGTCCAACTGAAAAATGCACTGAACCTTTTGGAACAATTTCTTATGTTGCTCCTGAAGTTTTAAAACAAAAATATTATGGAAGAGAAGTTGATATTTGGTCTATTGGAATTATTACTTATTTATTATTATGTGGTTGTTTACCTTTTGATGATGAAAAATCTGAAAAAGAAATTGTTAGACAAACTATTGAAGATCCTGTTCCTTATTATCCTAGATTATGGAAAAAATTAAGTGAAGAAGCTAAAAATTTTGTTGAAGGATGCTTGAAAAAAAATCCTGATGAAAGAATGAATATTAAAGATGCTTTGGAACATGAATGGATTAAAAAATTTTCTAATTTAGCTCAAATGAGAAGAGATATTAAATTGAATAATGATAAAAATGAATTTAAGATATATACTACTACTATTGATCATCCTTCTAATAAATAAATATGGTAATTTTAAGAGTTAAAATATTAATATGTAAAAACTTTTGTATTTATTATTTAAAAAGATAAAATAATATAATTTAATAAAATAAAAATTTATATATATTATTCAAAAAAAAGAAAAACATTATTATTTTTTACTTCATCAAGTTTTTCATTTTATATTTAATTTTTAATAATCTTTTTAAAATATCTTGAATTATATATTTAGGAATAAAAATAATTAAATATTTTAAGAAAAAAAAATGAACAATCAATTTCAAAATGATATAAATAGATTACAAAATCTTCAAGATTCGAAAAAAGATAATCGAATAGGATCTGGAATGGAAGAATTTGTAAAATAAAAATTTATATAAATATATAGAATTTTGGTAATGAAAATGGTGATCCTAACGATTATATTAATAGTTACAATTATTATATATATTATAATTCAATAAAACCTAAAGATGAAAATTTACCAAAACCAACATATAAGCCTTTACAAGAATTAAATTATATTAATCAAACATCTCCTCAATTAGACATGAATAATATGAATAATTTAACAGATATGATGAATAATCTTTCTTTAGAACAAATGAATAATTATGATAATAATTCAAATTTTTCTCCTTTCAATAATAATGAACAAATGATGAATATGAATATGAATAATTGGGATGATGGAAATAATGATTTAATGAATCAATTTAATAAACAAAATTTAATGGGAAATAATTTAAATAATATTCCTACTAAAAGAAGCAGTAAAAAAACTTCTAAAAAGCAAAAAGCAAATATAGGAATAGGATTAAATAATAATATGAATAATAATCCAATGCATAATTATATGAATATGAATTCTTTTAATAATTTTAATCAAAATCAAATGAATATGATGAATAATGATTTTAATCAAAATCCAATGATGAATCAAAATATTTTTGATCCTATATTTGGAGGAAATAATACAATGAATTTTAATAACCCTAATAATATTTTTAATAATTATTATGGGAATAATTCAATGGGTAATTTCCAAAATACGAATATGGGTATGAATATGAATTATGATATAAATAATTTAAATAATCTAAATAATTTAAATAACATGGGATTTAATATGATGGGAATGGATCAAATGAATATGGGAATTAATATGAATCCTTTAATGAATAATATAAATAATAAAAATATGAAAAATAGAAATCAAAAAGGAAAAAAAATAAATAATAAAAACACACCTCAAATAATGAATAATATGTTTAATTTAGGGAATAATAATTTTGGTTTACCTCAAAAAAAAGAACAAATAGAAGAACCATCAATAGAAGAAATAATAGAAAAAGCAGTAGATTATAGTAAAGAACATTCAGGAAGTAGATTAATTCAAAAAAAATATGAAGAATGTTCTCAAGAAGAAAGAGATAAAATATTTGATAAATTACAACCAGAAATTTTATCTTTATCAAAGGATGTTTTTGGTAATTATGCAATTCAAAAAATATTAGATTGTAATGACATAGAAAAAAATAAAATAATTTTTAATTCTCTAAAAGGAAAATTTTATGAATTATCACTTCATATGTATGGTTGTAGAGTAATTCAAAAAATAATAGATTTAATTCCAAATGAATATATTTCTCAAATAGTTTCTGAATTAAAACAATTTTATTTAAAATGTATAGAAGATCAAAATGGTAATCATGTAATTCAAAAATTAATAGAAAAATTAAATAAAGAAGAACAAAGTGAATTAGTTGATGTTGTATTAGAAAACATTTATGATTTATGTATTCATCAATATGGTTGTAGAGTTATTCAGAAATTATTTGATAATTGTAGTGAAAAAGAAAAAAATGAAATGTTAAAAGAAATAAATAAATATATAATAGAATTATGTCAAGATCAATATGGAAATTATGTAATTCAACATGTTTTAGAAACAAAAAAAACAGGAACAGAATGTTCTGAAATTTTTGAAGCTTTAAAAGGAAAAATTTATGAAATGTCAATACATAAATTTGCTTCAAATGTTATTGAAAGATGTCTTCATTTTGGAAGTAAAGAACAAAGAAATGCTATTATTGATGAAATTATATCTATTGATGATTCTGTTCATAATTCTCTTCTTGGATTAGTTAAAGATAAATTTGGAAATTATGTTGTTCAAAAAATGATTGAATATTCTGATCAAGAAAAAAAAGAATTTATTATTAAAAGAATTATTAGCAGTCAAGCTTTAAAAAAAAGAGATGGATTTAGTAAACATGTTATTAATTTTATTGAAAAAATGGGATTTAATGCTGTTACTGGACAAATGAAAACTATGAATTATAATGTTATGTCTAATAATAATTTTATTCAAAGAGAGCCTAATGAACAACAGTAATTTTGAAATATAAATATTATCTTTATTCATATTACTCTTGTTTATAAAAACTGTAAAAAGTTTTAAAAATATTTCTAAATAATTCTGAATTATTAATAACATTTATTAATAAAAATATTTTTGAATAATATATAATTTTTTTTAATTTTATAATTTTTGGAGTTATTATAAATAATTGTTTTTTATATCATTTATTTCTTTGTGTTTTATTTTCTAAAATAAAGTTTTTTAATAAGATAGAATTACAAAAATAATTATTGAAAAAGAAATTTATTTTTTTCTTTTGTTTTTAAATTTTTTTTATAGAAAAACTCTAATTATACCATTAATATCATCAACTTTAAACCGGTAATTTGATTTATTTTCTAACCATTTTATTAAACCTGGAAATAAAACTGCTTTATTATTTTTAGAATGTTTTCCAACACCAGCAATAATAACTAAAGTAATTTTACTAATATCTTCTAATTCTTTTTTTTTAGTTAAAATATGAAATTTTTTATTAATAATCATTTTACTTTCTTCTAAACTTAAACCATGTATATCAATAACATGTTCATTTTTATTATATAAATTTTCCATAGCATGTTCTTTATTATTTCTCATAAAAACATTAATCTTTTTTTTTTCCATAATTTTATTAATTTCTTGTTTATATCTTCTAGCTCTTGCCATAATAGCATGAGCATCTTGATATCTTCTTGAAGCATAAGCAATATGAGCTTGTAACATTAATTTTTTTCTTATATTTTGATATTCTTTTAAATTTATTTTATCAATATTTTCTTCTAATTCCCATTTTTCTGGATTTTGACTTATTATTTTTGATAATAATTCATAATGTCTTTTTTCTTCTGGATTTGCTTTATTTCCTTCTTCTTCATTTTCTCCTATTTCTTTATATTTTGATTCTGGATGAAAATCATCAAAATAATTTACTTTTTCATCATTTGTTGAATTTATTAAATTTTTTAATCCTTTTGATTTATTTCCATTTTTCTTACTTAAATATTCATATGATGCATTATAATCCATAAATTGCATATAAATCCATTTTATTGTAAATTCATCTTCAAATGGAAATTTATTTGATAATTTTTTTAATACATTTTTTATTTCTTTTGATTTTATTTCATTTATTGGTTTATCTAAAAAATATTCTTCTTCTTTATTATCTTTTTTATTATCAATATTATTGTTATTATTAATATTATCTGTAAAAAGAGGACATTCTTCTTCATAATTTTGGAATATTTTATTACTCGTTTTTTTATTTTTTATTTTTTTTTCAATTTCTTTTTGAACATTATTATCAATCATAGCTTCTATATTAATTTTATTATCATTAAAAGAATTAAAAGAAGCAAAATTACTTAAAATTTCTTCTTCATTTGAAATTTTTAAATTTTCTAAATCTTGTAAATTATTTTCATTTTCAGAAGTATCACCAAAAAAAGAAAGAACAGTTTTATCAATATCAAAATCATTTTCACATATTCTTTGAGTAATTTCTTCTCTTGAATAATTTGGAAACATTTCAGTAAATATATTAATATAATAATCAAACATTGAATCATCTATTGTTATATCATCTCCATATTTATTTGTAGTCATATTATCATTTTTTTGTTCTTCATTTTCAAAAATTGAAGTATATTCTTTTTTTTCTTTTTTTTCATCTTTTAAAGTTATATTATAATTATCATTTGATTTTTCATCTTTTAAATTTTTTTCTTCATTTTCTTTTTCATATTCATTTTCATCTTGTTTTAAAATTTCTTCTTTCTTATTTTTTGAATTTCTAAAAAAATCATCATTATAATAACCATATTTAAAATTGGCTAAATCAGTAATATCTTCCATTTTTTTATTTTTGTTTTTAAAAGGTTTTACATTTTCATAATTTTCTACTTGATATTGTTTATTAATATCAATAACATAATAATCTTTTTCAATTGGTTGTTCTTTTTGCATTTCTAATAAACAATTTTTTGTTTTGTTAAAACTTCTTTGATTTGAAATATATGTGTCCTCAATTAAATCACTTGGAAAATTTGGAAAAAGACTTTCTAATTCTTCTAAAGGAGTTTTATATTCTGTTCCTGGTTTAATATTATTGTAATTTTCAACTGTATCATTGTTTGATGAATTTTTATATGTATCCAAATCTACAAATTTCTTTTTGTAATTCTTTGATTTTTTACTCATATGAGAAAGAAATAATTAATAAAATTTGTTAATATATTATAATAATTTTTGATAATGTTTTTAAATTAAAATTTTGAAACTATTCATATAAGGGTTTATTTAATTATTATATAAAGTTATTAAGATTTACTGATTCTTTCTATAAATAGTCAATTTATATTTAATTTTCAACAATCCCCAATTCTAAAATAAAAATAAATCATATGAAAGAAGGAAATAAAGAAGGAATATAATAAGTAAATTCATATTCATACTAAATATTATATTGATAATAATAGAAGAATAACAATTCATTTCAATAAATTGATAATTGAAGTTATAATGAATATATAAAAGAGATAGATAGCAAAAAGTTAGTAAAATTTATTAAAATTCAATGTAGTAAAATATTTATTGATATTTATGATTCAATTTATTCAAAATAGTATATTATCATATATTATGTAAATTTTGTATACAAGTGAAAAATTAATTAAATCTCTTAAAGAAAAATATAAAAAGGAAAAATGGATGAAAAATTTTAAATTATTTAAAGTTTTTCTAATGACTTAAGACTTTTTTAATCAATAAATCTATAATTCAAAAGGAAATCTTTAAAACTAAAAGATTATTAAAATTAAAAGAAACAATAAACATTTAAGAATGATTGTTCTCATAGAAAAATAAATAAATCAATTTATTTTCAATGAAAAAATGCTTAAATAATCTTGATTGAATTAAGAAAAAAAATTGTAAAAATGTATGAACAAAACTTCAATATATATAAATTAAATATTCTAAATAAAAATAAATTCATAAATTACAATTAAATATTCTAAGAATAACTAATAATATAATTATTTTATTTTTTTCATAAAAAAGTTCTTAAATATTTTGTTTAAAAACTTTACATTTTAATTTTAACATAACATTTAATAAATATATTAAAATTAAATATATTTTCTAATGTCATAAATTTTATTTTAAAAAATTTAGCTAATATCTATTGTTACATAAAATAATAATTCAAATTATTTTTATTTTATGATTTCAAAAAATCAATTTTATTTTATAATTTTTTACTTTATTTATAATTACTTTATGTTTATATATTTAACAAAGGATCTTCTAAGTCATCAAATTCATTTAATCTTTGTGTTTCAGTATCATTAATATTGTTTAAACTATTATTATCATTAGAATTAGTGTTTTTTTCATTGATTTTTGATTTTAATAAATCCATAAATATTTTCATGTATAATATTTGTTCCATTATTTTTTTTAATAATACTCCTTTTTTCTTTTTCAATAAAGATAATAAAGTTATTAATAAAGAAATAAATATTAAAATTTTTATTTTGGAGAAACTTATCCCTCTGAATATAATTATCAACACAAAAAATAAAATTAAATAAACAATATATTGAGAAGAATTTAATTTTTTCCTTGTTCTAGGTCTATTTGTATTTATTTCAAATTCTTCTTGATTTCTCATTTCTTCATCATTTTTTTCTTCTTCTTTTTCCACTTCTTCATTAACTGTAAATATTTCATCTAAAAACTTCATTTTTTCATTATCTTGGCTATCATCATTATCATGATTTTCTTTTTTTAATAAAGAATAGGTATTATTTTCCATTTAATTTTCTTAATTTAAATATTATATAACATATTTTATGTTATCTTTAAACTATATATAAAAATTAAAAATTAAATTAATTATTTCAAAAAAAAGTAAAAGAATGTCATGTTTAATAAAAAATAAATATAATATTAGGTTTCAAAATAAAAGAAAATATTCAATTATTCATTTGTTAGAATAATTGATTGTATTTTATTTCACAAAAAAAATTAAAAAAAGAAAAAATATATTCTCCTTTTTTCAAATAAAATAAAAAATATCGTAAATATGAAAAAAATTGGAGAAAAAAAGAATTTATTTAATTAAAGAAAAAAAAACAATTATTAAAAAAGATTCTAATTTTCTCTTCTAATTTGATGTTTTCCATAAAAAAATATAAATATAAAATATGAAATCATATCTTAGAATTTAGAAAATTTTTAATTTATTTAATTAAAAAAAAACATTAAAAAAGAATCGCTTAAATTATTATGTTTTTATTTGTATAAAAAAATACATTTTTGTATAAATTAATAAAAAAAACAAATTAAGAGTAAAAACTAAATAACTCTTCTTCAAAAACCAAAAAGATAATTTTATTTTCAAAATAAATTATCTTTTTATTTATTGATATTTTTATAAAAAATAAACAAATCTTTAAATAAATTTATAAATATTTAAAGAAGTTTGATTTTTAAAATTTTTATTTTCAATATTTTTTAATTTTTAAATAACAAAAATAAGTAAAAATCAATTAATCTTTTCTTTTATTTTATTAGTTTTTAATATTAAACCCTGATATAAAAATGAATATAATTTTTATTTTTGAAGGGAATGATTATCAATTTGATGTACCTTCCTACGTTACAATTAAATATATAAAAGAATTAGCTCAAAAAATATTTCAATATGAAGAAAAAGGATATGATTTACTTTTTAAAGAAGAGAATTTATCTATTTTTAATGAAAAAATGAAAATAGAGCAATTGATACATGAAAAAGAAAAAAATATTACATTTCACTTAGAAAAAAAAGATTTAACAATGAAAAATACAATAATATCTACAAATGATTCAACTAAAGAATTAAATAATAATGATAAATATTATCACTTGATAAGAAAAAAATTTTTAAAATTTAATATAAAATATTCAAAAATATTAGAAGAAATATCAACTTTTGAAATTCGATTTGAAGAAGTTTATGAAAGTATTAAAAATCATATTAATGATTTTTATAATAATGTTTTAAGAGTTAATGAAACTTTAGGTTATTTTTATAATAGTGATAGTTATGATAAATTAGTGACAATTTTTGAAGAATTTAAACCTCAAGGATTAAATAAAGATGATTTAGAACATTTAAACAAAGAAATTGAATCATATATTTTAAATTATAAATATTTAACAACTCAACATAATTTTCAAATTAATATTATTGATTTTTTAATAGAAAAAAAAGATATATTTAAATTTGCTAAAATTAAACTTTTTAAAGTTCAAAATCAAAATAATTATGAAGATATTGTTCCATTATTAGATCAAATTTTTAATGAATTAATAATATCGGAAAAACATCCATTTTCAAAATTAAATCATTCAAATGATTCAGATTATTTTCATTTTACAAATGAAGGTTTTTTGAATTTAAATTTTCATGAAAAAATGAAAGATATAAATTTTCCAAAAATAGATAATAAAAGTAATAAAGAAAGAAAATCATATAAAATTTCAATAAGTTCAGATGGAAAAAATTCTGTTTACTCAAATAAATTGATGAAAAAAAATTTGAGTGAAATATTATCATATCAAAAACATTCCAATTCATTAAATAAAACACATAATATGGAAAATCAAATTACAAATAAACTTCCATATATTGATAATAAAAGTATAGATGGAAAAACAATTGATTCAACTCAAATTATATCAACAAATACAAATTATTCAAAATTAGTAAAAAATACAAATAAAAATTATTTTTTAAATGAATCTAATTCAAAATATAAAATAAACCCTAAAATTAAGGATTTACTTAATACTCCTATAGTTAATGAAGTTAAACCAAAAATAATGGAAAATAATAATAAAAGATTAAAAAAAAGAAATTTCCATATTTTGGATGAATCAGGTAATAGAACAATGAATAATACTCTTAATTTGAATGAATACTCTAATTATTATGAAAAAAAAGAAAAAGAAAAAATTTCTCTAAATGATAATATAAGTAAAGAGAAATATAATAATAGAAGTTTAAAAACAGACAGAAATTATAAAGAAAAAGAATTATTTAAAAGTTTAAAATTTGAAAAAAATGAAAAAGAAAAAGAAATAGATAAAACTTTAAAAATTGAAAGAAATTATAAAAATAAAGATTTAAAGAATGAAAAAGAAAAAATTCTTGAGAATAATTTAAAAAATGATAAAGAAAAAGAACTTGATAAAAATTTAAAATATGATAAAAATTTAAAAATAGAAAGAGATTATAATGAAAAATATAAAAAGACTAATTTCAAAATAAAAAGAAATGAAGAACATTTCAACACTGAAAATTATTTGGAAGAAAAAGAAAAGAAGAATAATTTAAAAATAAAAAGAAATGAAGAACATTTCCACACTGAAAACAATATGGGAGAAAAAGAGTCAGATAAATTTTTTAATATTATAAAAAAATATAAAAGTTCAAAAAGTGAAAGAAAATCTCTTAAAAAAGATTTAGAAAAAAAGTCAAAAAAAGAAAATAATTTAAATGATCAAAGTTTTATAAGTGAAATAGTTGAAGACCACATAGATAAAAATTTAAAAAAAATAAAAAAAGATAAAAAAAGTATTTCTTTAAAAGTAATTCCTTTAGTTCATGTAAAAGATAATCATAATAAAACAATAAATTTAGATATGGAATTAACAAAAAATATTGAAAAACATAATAATGAAAACAATGAAATTTTATTTGAGAAAGAAAATGAAGAAAACTCAGAAGAAGAAAAAATTAAAAAAGAACATTTAAATAAATTTAAAACAAGAATAAGTACAATATTAGTAAATCCAAAAATAAAAACAGAATTTAGTATGAAAAATATTCACCCACAAAGAAGATTAACTGAAGAAAAAATACCAAATACTCTTTCTTCAAATGTAATAAAAAGTAATTTAAAAAAAGATGAAAATCTCAAACCAAGAAAATCAAAATTTATAAATTTTATAGAACATAAATCAACTAAATCAGTTAAAAAAGAAGGAAAAGAAGATTTAATGATATCAAATATACCAGATGAAACAAATAAAACTGCAAATGAAAAAACAGAAAGAAAAAAAAGTTGTGCTTCTAAAATAACTTTTAAAACTGATATACATTTAAAAGATTATAATCATAATCATAAAAAAAAGAAAATGAATAGTAAAGAAGAAATAGAAAAATTAGCCAAAGATTTATCACCTATAAATAATGAAAATAATTTAGAAAATCATAATAAAGTAAAACATAAACATAATCCTTATTTAGAAGAATTAATTAGACGTACTTTAAATGCAAATAAAAGTGAAACTGAGAAAAAAGATAATAATAAAGAAAAAGAAAATGAATTAGAAATTTTACTTGATAAAGAAGAAAATACTGAAAATGAAGAAAATAAGAAAAAGAAAAAAAAACATATAAATAAATATGATTTTATTATTTAGATATCTTTATAAAAGTTTTTTTCTTGTTTTCTTATTCAAAAATTTAATTGTATATATGATAAATTGCTATTTTATTTATAAAATAACAATTATATTATTTATTCATCAGAATTTTAATTTTTCTTAATCAATAATTATAAATAAAATAATCTTTTAATTAAAATAAAAATTAAATGTAAAATTCAATTTTTTTATTTAAAATCATTCCATAAATTCAATGATTATATTTCCAAAAAAAAAAAAAATAAAAAAGAATAAAATATCTTTGAAAAATAAAGATTAAAAATAAGAATTTTTAATTTAATTCCACTTTTATAAAAAAATATAAAAAAAAATTAAAAATTAAAAATTCACAATTATTTTTTTCCAGCTTTAACATGTGATTTTAAATGTTGAACAGTTTTTTCAGTTTTACAATTTTCACAATAAATTTGTAATAATCTAGTACCTTGATCTTTTTTAATAATAGTTTTAAAGCTTTTGCAATTAGGACATTGAACATAATCATGAATATATTTTCTTAAAATAGTTTCAATATCTTTTGAATTAACTTTACTTTTTAAAAAAAATTGATTTTCACCTCCAATAGTTCCTTCAACACCTAATTCACCTAAAACATATTGAAATAAATGTTCTTGACTTCTATTTAATACTTTAACAAAATCATTAAAATTAATCCAAGCACTTCTACTTTTTCCTACTAAATTTACTTGAGGAATTGGTATTTTTATTGCTCCTCTATTTTCTGTTGAATTTGAATCTCTTGATTTTATCATTTTATATACTCTTTCTAATAAAAATTCATATGTATATTCTTCTTCATTATTCTTATTTTCTAATTTTTCTTTTTCTGATTCTTTATTTTCTTCTTCTTTTATATTTTCTTCTTTGTGCTTCTTCTTTTTTATCATTATGTTACTTAAGTCTTCTGACTCTTTTCCGTCTTTTAATATTTCTTTTCTCTTTTTTTTTACTTTTGAAAAATCTATTAAGGGTAGAATTTCTTTTTCCATTTTTTAATGATATTTTTTTTCTTTTATTTATTTTTTTTTAAAATATTTTTGTTTCAAAAAGAATTAATTGATTAAATTATTTTATAATTTAATAATCATAATTCCCAATTATATTATACTTAAATATATTATTTAATTTTCTACACTTTAAAATTTACTCATTTTTTTGATTATCTTTAGAAATATATTTATAACGGTTAATCACTAAATAAACAATGACTATCATCACTTTCTAATTCGTTGTTGATAATATTATTAATATTTTTATGATTAATATTCTTGTCATTTTTATCATCAAAATCAGTTTCATCAGAAATACTATGTGAAATTCCCAGTAATTGTTTTATTCTTACATAAAACTCATTTATATTTCCTTTTTCAAAAATAAATTTTTCTATTTCTTCAGAATCAAACGGAAATATGCACTAATAATTAAAAAATATTTTACTTTTTTATTAGAACAAACTAATATTCTTTTTTTTTCGTTTAAATATTGTAAAACTAAATTAGAATTACATGAATTACAATGAAAATTACTAAAATCAGGAGAATTTCTCATTTTTATTATTTGATAAAATAATAAATTTTAATTGAAATAATTTCATTTAAATAAAGATTTATTATATTTATTCATAATGAGTAACCATAACAAACAATTAGATTTTGCTAAAAAATTTAAAATGAATTATGATTTATACAAAAAGGACAATTCCAAAATAATATTAAAACAAAAGAAAAAAGAAATTCATTTAGATTTTAAAATGAAACCTTTATTAAAAGGAAATATAAGTCATACTCAAACAAGAAATTATATAAATACATTAAAACAAGATTATGATTATAAAGTATGTAATACAAATCCAGAAGAACATAAACATGCAGAAACAGAAGCAAATAAAAAACAAAAAAATTCATATGATACTCATTTAGTTAAACCTGGAATTTTATTATTTAATCAATTTGTAAATGCAAGTAAAGGAAATTCAATAGAAAAAAATAATTCTTCTCAAGTTACTGTTCATAAAACTTTATCACAATCAAAAGAAAAAAAAGAAGATAAAAATTTTATTCAAGTTGTTAAAAAATCCTTATCAAAAAGTCCTGGAAGTTTAAATTCATTAGCAAAAAATAAATATCAAAAAGAAATAATAAAAAATCAAATTAAACAATTAGAAAAAATAAAATTATTTGATTCAAAAGAAGAAGAAGTTAATAGTAAACATAGATTATTTAATTTTAAGAAAATAGAAAATAAAAATAATAATGCTCAAATTCCATATGAATATTTTAATGATTTTTTAGATACTTATGTAGTAGAAGAAGATAGTTTACAATATAAAATAATACCTAATTTTATGGATAAACAAATAGAAATTAATGGAAGAATGAGAGCAATTATTGTAAATTGGATTATTGAAGTTCATAATAGATTTAAATTATTACCAGATACTCTTTTTTTATCTATTGTAATATTTGATAGATATATGTCCTTAGTTAAAAATATTAAAAAAGGAACTTTACAATTAATTGGAGTAACTTCTCTTTTAATTGCTTGTAAATATGAAGAAATTTTTTCTCCTGAAATTAGAGATTTTGTTTGTATTTTAGATAGAACTTATGAAAGAGAAGATTTAATGGATCAAGAAAATGAAATGATGAAAAAATTAAAATTTGAAATTACTTTTCCTACTTCTTTAAGATATTTTGAAATTTTAAGAGTTGAATTTAATATTAATGAAAAATATTATGATTATGGTAATTATTTATTAGAATTAACTTTATTAGATTGTACTTTTTCTAAATATAATCAAAGTGTTATTGCTACTACTGTTTGCTTTATGATAAAAAAAATTTTCGAAGATATTAATTTAAATAATTTTTTAAAAGATACTAAAATATCTCCTGAGGAAGTTATTAATTGTTTAGTTGATATTTGTTTTTTAATTGAAAATATTGAAGATTCTTGTTATCATGCTGTTACTAAAAAACATAGTAAGATTGTAAAAGATTTTAAAAAAAAAATATTAGGTGAAAAAAATTATAATTAAGTTATTTTTAATAAGGTCGTATATTACCTATTTAATATTCAATTTAATTTTTTATTTTTATAAATAGAAAAATTAATTTCTTTAACATGAATTTATATAATAAATAAAAATTATTATAAGACAAATTTGAATTTAATATAAAAAACAAATTAAAATATTTAAATACATGAATTTCCCATTTATAAATGGTAATTCTTCAAATGAAAAATTAATGAAAAAACAATTTAATATGAATACTAATGATAAAAATACTACAAATAAAACTTCATCATTTAGTCATTTTTTAACAACAAAAAAAGATAATTTAAATCCAACTACAAATAATACATTAGATAATAGTCAATCAAAAGATTTTGATAATAATAATATTATGGTTAAAAATTATAAAGAAAAAAAAGTAAGATATTCTATAGTTCCAAGAAAAAGTTCAGCACAAAAATCTAATATAAGTAGTAAATTAAAAAGAAAAACTTTAAGAATGCGTTTTCCAAGAAATACAATTTATCAAATTGAAACTTTAAAACATTTAAATGATTATAAAACTAGAGTAGGAATAAATATGATTAAAATTAAAATTTGTGATTTTGGTTTAGCATTTTTATCTTTAGTTTCTGTTTTTTCTGCAATTTTTGATAATGAATATTTTATTAAAAAAACTTTTACTTATCTAGAAAAAAATTCTGAGTTAAATCTAGAAATAATAAATAAGAAAAGTCAAGAGGAGATAAATGTATTAGTGAGTATAATTCAAAAAAGAAAAATTTCAGCAATTGAAAATTTTTTTAGATGTATAAATATTATATCATCTTTTTTATGTTGTGTAACATTATATTTTAAATATTATTATAGAACTGAATTATTAAAAATTGATAAAAAAATTTCTGAATATAACGGTTTTTTCACAGCTGGAATATTTCATTATTTTATTATAGAATGTATAATTTGTATAATTTCATATCCTCCTACAATAAATAAAGTTTTTTATTTTTCACCTCATTCTGTTAGATATATATATAGTTCTAATAGTATAATTTTAGTATTTTCTTTTTTTAAATTATATAATATTTTCAAAATTTTATTGATGGCAAGTCAATATAGTTCAAGAATAAGTGAAACAATATGTCAAACTTATAATACAAATTATAATATATTATTTATGATAAGAGCAGAAGTAAATTCAAGACCAATTATTATATCTTCAATATTATTTTTAGTCTTTATTTTAATTTCAACTATATTATTAAAAGCTTTTGAAGCTTTTGGATTTGATATAAATTTAGGATTAATTGGTAAGAAAGGAATAAATGATTTAAGAAGAACAACAAATAATTTTTGGTTAAGTATAATAACTGTTACAGGAATTGCATTTGGAGATGAATATCCTAGAACAAATGTAGGTAGAATTGTAGTTTTTATTAGTTCAATTTTTGGAATGTTTTTTTTAGGTTTTTTAATTGCTAGTATAAGTGGAGCAAGTCAATTTAATGCAAAAGAACAAAGAGCTTATTTAAAAATGAAAAAAATATTATCTAAAGAAAATTTAGAACATAAAAGTGCTGAGTTAATTAAAGGAATTTTATTTTTGAGAAGAAATGGTATTAATTATAAGAATAAATTAGGTGATATTATAAAATTAGTTAAAGAAAGAATTATTATAATTTGTAAAGTTTATAATGATTGTCTTAATTATAATGATGAATTACATGTTGCGAGATATTATTCAATTCCTATGGTAAATTTAATTAGAACAATGGAATATAAATTATATGATAATTTAAATAATGTAACAAAACATTTAGAAAGAGTTGATAAAATTGAAAAGGATTTATTGTTTATAGAAAAAAGACAAAAAAAAATAGTTGAATCTTTACAAAATGTCAATTTTCTTCAAAGTAAAATTATTAAATTTCTTTTAGAAAAACATAATAATAATTATTTAAGAAGAAATGATATTATAGAAGTTGAAGAAGAAGAGGAAAAAGAAGATGAAGAAGAAGAATATAAAATTAATGAAAATTCAAATATAAAAGGAACATTAGAAATGGAAATGGAAAAATTTGAATTATTTCCTGAATCTTCAAGAGTTACAAAAAGTAATTTATCAAAACATATTCAACAAAATAATAATATTTTAACAATTCCTAGTATGAGTTTCAGAAAATGTTTTAATAGTCCAAAACTTCCTCAAAGAAATTTATCTAAAATCAGAAATAAATTTGATTTTCATAAAAAACTTAATTTAAATGGTCTCAAAGAAAAAACAAAGAAAAAAATGCATGAAACTATTTTTAAAAAATTAACAAATAAATATAAATTTGAATTAATTAAAGATATAAAAATAAGAAAAATTCATTCACTTAAATTAAATGGTAAAAATAAAATATTAACAAAAATAACATGCATAAATAATACTGAATTTAAACTTTTTCCAGAAAGTGTTAGAAAAAAAAGATATGTTAAATTTGCTTTGAAACATTAAAATAATAATAAAAAAACAAAATATTTTAATAGTAAAATTTGTAAATAAAGATAAAATAATTATTATATAATAAAAAAATAATATAAATTATTATCTTTAAAAATTTATTATTTCATATATAAATAAATTATTATTATTTTTATTTTTTTTGTTTTTGTTGTTGAACTTTTGCTTCTTCAACTTTTTTAGCTTCATTATAAATATCTTCAAGATTTCCTTTTTCACTCATTAATTTCAACAATTCAAAAATTAAAGGAATATAATTATGTTGTCTTCTTTCATTTTCTAATTTAAATTTATGAATTTTTTCTTCTTCATCTTGAATATTAATTTTATTACTTTGAATCATATTTTCAAATTCTTGAAGAGACTTTTCTAATTCTTCTTTACTTAATTTATTATAATCACTAAATTTTTCATCATCCATTTTAACATCTCCTCCATTAATTAAATTTTTAATATAATCTCTTTTTTCAATAAATTCTTTTTCTAATTCTTTAAATTTATCTAATCGATTAGGAACAATAGCTAATAAATTAAATTTAATTTCATTATTAGCATATAAATTAATTCTATTAAAAATAGCAGGTTTAACTTTTTGAATCCATTCATCATTTTTCACATTTTCATCGATCAAAATGGGTCCTTCTCTTAAACCATCAATTTCATAAATTGCATTTTTAAAATGAATATAAGCAACAAAATGAAAAACATCATCTCCATCTTCTGCAATTTTACTTTTAGTAAAAACAAAAGGTTCAGGTCTTGAAAATTTATTATGTTCTATTTTAATTTTTTCTGAATTTGATATACACATTCCTCTAGTATAAGGATCCATTCCATAAGAAAAAGATTTTAATTCTTTTAAAGTTTCTCCAATATCAATTTTATCAGAATTATTCATTAATACTCCTAAAATTGCTTGAGTCGCACAAGCATTTGTTATTACTTGTTTTGCAAAAAATAAATCTTCATCCCAATGAGAAAGTACTTGAGGTGTATAACCATTATTTTTCATATATTTAAATAGAAATATTAATCCATATACTGGATCTGTTGTTGATTCTAAAGAATCTAAATCTAATACTTCATCTACTTGTACACCCTTTACTCCTATGTTTTTTATTAACTCTGTAAATACTCCAGGATCACTTTCTATTGTACACCATTCTGACATTTTTTTTTTTTTTTTTTTTTTGAGTTTTATATGAATTTTTTTTTAAATTTTTTTTTTAAATTAATTTAATTTTTATTTACTTTTTTTCTTGGAGATTTATTATATTTTTTTTTTTATGGAATAATATTTTATTAAATTAAATGAGGCTTTAACCCTAATATTCAAATAATTATATTAATTAATGTTAAATCTATATATCAAATTAAATTATTTTTATTATTTAAGATTCATTTACATTCAACTCATTAGATTTATATAATAAAAATAAAATTAACATTTTTCCTTTTTTCTATCAATTTACATTTTATACATATATTAAGCCAAAATATTATAATTAAAATATAGTACATGCTTTACAAGGAAGATTTACTTTATCTTCAGAAATTTTTTTTGTAGGAAAATTCTCTTTTTTCTCATCATAATTGATAATATTATTAATTTCAAATAAATCTTTTCTTAAAAAATAATCACTATAAAATGTTCCTTGTTTTGCAAAGTGATCTATTGGCATATTTTTTTCATCATATAATTCTTTATCTTCAATTACACTTAATTTTCTATTTATTTCTATTTCTTCATAAATTCCAATTGTTTTTCCTATTTTATCTGAAAAGGAAATTTTATGTTTTTTATTTTTATTTATTAAATTGCCAAAAGCGTCTTTTCGAATTTTAATTTTTTCTTCTTTTTCATAATTTGAATTTGAATCTGAGTCAGAATTATTTTGTTCTGTTGATACATAAGATATGCTTCTGCTTTCTTTTTTTATTTTACTCATTTTTTTATTTTTTAAATCTTTTTAATTTTTTTTCTATATATATTTTAATAAGGATGTTTTATTATCCTCCAATAATGAATTTTAACTTTTTATTAAGACTGATTTTTTATTTTTTATAAAATCTTTTTTTTATTTTTTAAAATTCAAATGTTTATAAAATTATAGATTTTTTTAAAATTGAAATATATTCATTTTTTTATTAAAATATATTTAATATTTTAAGATTCATATTTAAATTTTTATCATTTTATTATTATTATTATTATTATAATTATAATTTAAATATTTAATAAATTAAACTTAAGTAAAATAAATAATTATTTTTTTTTAATATTATATGTCTGAAAGAACAGATTTATTAAATTATTTTCAGATCCAAATTTACCTTCAACAAGTCAGATTGAGGCATCTCAAAGACAAAAAGTTAAAGTTAAATTTATAGAAAAATCAAATTAAAATCAAGAAAAAGAATTTCATTTTGAAGTTATTCCGAAAAAAGAAGAAAAAAATGAAAGAAGAGATGTTAATGATATAATAATAAATCATCAAAATAGAAAAAAGTAAAAATAACTTTTAGAGATATTATAAATAAAGATGTTCATTTATGTGATGAAATTAAAGTTGAAAGTACAAAAGCATATAATTATATTCCATCTGAAAATGGATACAATGATGTTTATGGTAAAAAAAAAATGTTGCTGAATAATATATTAAAAAAATATAATTTGCTTATTTATAATAATAATTTATTATTTTATTGGTAATTATAATAGAGTATTTTATTTATTTTATACTCTTAAAAAAAATATTAATTTAAATAAAAAAATCCGTAAATAAATGTTATTATAATAAACTAAATTCTTATAATATTAAAAAATGCTATTTTAAAAACTTTCAAAAAAAAAATTATTTTTTTTCTTCATTTTTTTCTTTAAATTCCTTTCTTAAATTTCTTTCATATCTTTGTTGAGCTTCAAGAGCAAGTTTCCATTTTTGTGCATATTCTTCATATAATTTTTCATAATCTTTATTTTCCCAAGATAATTTTAACCAAGTTCTATCTTCTCTAAATCTAGCATCAGAAGGAAGAACATCTTTTTCAGGATAAATTTGAGGAGCAGTACTATTTTTAATATCCCAATAAACTTTATCATCAAATTTAACATTTTCTAACCAACTTCCAGTAATAACAGAAACAATATTTTTATTATGTAATGGAAAAGGATGATTACTCATTGTATCTTCATAAAATGGTTTTTCTTTTTTTTCTTCTTCTTTTTTATAATCATAATTAAAAATTCTACCATAAAAATCATGACATCTTTTTCCTTTTAATTCCTTTCTACTTTTATTAAAAGCAATAACACATTTTAAATTATTATCTCTATCTTCAAATTTCATATGTCCATCAAATAAAATATATCTTTGACCAAAAATAGCACCTCCAAGAGTAATTTTAGGAAATTGATATGAAATTTTTTGATTATATTTTTTTAAAAAAACAGTAATTTTTCCTTTAGGAATAATAGCCATAGTATTAGTAACAAGAGCTTTTAACATTCCTCCCATTTGCATATCAAAATAACCACCTAAACTAAATAAATTTTCAGTATAATCATTAATATAAAATTGAGAAATAGGAGGAATATGAGAAGTATGTTCTAAAAACATTTTAGTACCATCTTCCCAATAACATTGATAAGTTTCACCTAACATAGGATTAAAAGGTTTTAATTGTTGTGTTGATCTAAATAAGGCACTTAAAGAAAAACAAATAACATTTTTAAATGATTCTACTTTATTTTCTATATTTGATGCTTTTTTTAATAATAAAGGAGCAAAAGCAAACCAATCTGTTATTCTTTCTAACATTGTTCTTGGCTCAAATATTCTTATTGGTAATGATAATGACATTGTTCCTCCTTGAAGTAATCCTTTTGTCATTTGATTTATTATATCTTTTATTATTCCTGATTGTTTTTTTATTACTTCTTGATTTGTACTAAAAATTCCTTCTTTATCTTTTATTAAATATTCTGACATATAATCATTTTTAAATTTATGAATTAATAATTCATATTCTAAATCTTTTGGATATGGTGCTTTTAATGTATCTGTTTTTTCTAATGTTGATTTTGAACAAAATGAATTTTTATTTAAATCTTCTATTATATGTATTGGATTTGGATCTGTTTTTCCTTCTGGAATTTTTTCTTCTTCTTTTGGAGGGTTTGTTACTGGGGGAATGTTTGTTTTTGTTGTTTGAGGGGGATTTTCATTTTGTGGTTTTTCCATTTTTTTTAATAGATTTTTTTTATTTTTTTTTGATTATTTAATCAAATTTAGATTCTTAGTTATTTTTTTCTTCTTACTTTATATTTTTAATTATTTTTTTTATTTTCTTTTTTTTTTTATTCTTTTTATTTTTTATTTTTTGAGTTCTTATTTCTTTTCAAAATCTTATATAATATTAATTAGCCCTAGTAGCTCAGTAGGTAGAGCGTCAGGCTGTTAACCTGCAGGTCGAATGTTCGAACCATTCCTGGGGCGTTATTTTTCATTTTTTCATGAAAAATATTCTTAATTATTTATTATAAAATAAATATAAGAAATTCGATTAATATTCATATTATGAAATAAATAATATATATATTTTTCATATTTTTGATTTTGAATGTTTTTTTTAAACATTTTCTCATTTTTATTATATTTAAACTCAATATTTTTTTTCTTATTATTTTATATATCATCTTCACTTGAATATAAAATTATTCTAAATTAATATTAAAATTTTTTTAATTTTTTTTTATTTAGTACAAAATAATTATCTCTATTTGTACATCCACATTATAATCTGATTTTTTTTATTTAATTTTTCAAAGATATATTAGTATATCATTATTTTCTAATTTTGTATTTTTAAAAAACAAATGAAAAAAAACTGAATAATAAAATAAAATAAAAATTAAATATGAATAGAAAATAATTCATTTTTTATTTTTAATTTTTATTTTTTTTTTAAAAATAATTATTGTTAATAATTTTTTATTCAAATGTCTTTTAACAATTAACAAAATTGTCTTCTAAAACTAATATTACATTATTATTAATTAATATTCCCCTTTATTCTTTACTGAAAATTACTTAAAAAATATAAAACAATAAAAATATATAATAGTCAAATTTAATCCTATAATAATTAATCAAAAAAAATTTTTTTTTAATATTTGATTTCATTTTAATAGGAATAAATAAAAAAAAATGGAAACAGAGAAGATTAAAAGTAGAATTAATAAACAAATAAAATATCAATCAAAAACAATGATAAATTACCCAATGAAAAAAAGTGAAGAAAATATAGAAAAAGAAAATAATTCATTAGAAAATCAAAAATTAAATTCTTTAAATGAAAATCAACAAAATGGAAAAAATTCTTTAATAAAAAAAAATTATATTCATTCATTATTAAAATCATCAAGTTCATCAAGAGTAAAAGAAAAAATAAAAACTTCTCCTCCAAAAAATATTATAGAAAGAAAAAAAAATACAAGTCCAAATTTTCCTAAAGTAAAAAAAAATCCTTTTCAAAATAATTTTCTTCAATTTCAATCTTCAATAAAAAATGATATTCAACCAAAAAATAAAATTAAAACAATGAAAAGATCAAATTCTTTTTCAAATTTATCAAATAAACTTTCTAAAGATTTAATTTTAAGAAAACCTGAAAAACCAGCAAAGACAAAAAAAGATTTAAAAATTCATCCTTTTCTTTCAAGATTATCTTTAAAAACTTTAGAAACTGTTTATGAAAATGATGAAAATGAAGAAAATGAAGAATATAGTAGTACTACTTCAGCTTCAACTAAATCTTTAAAAGAAGTTAAACATTATTCACTTTTGTCAAAATATTTAACTGATAGTAATAAAAGTATTTTTAAATTTTTAGATAAAAAAAAAATTATCAAGAAACCTGTCATGAAAGTTGCTCCTAAAGTTATTGTAAAGAATGCCAATAATAATAATAATTATAAGGAAAAATATATTAAAAATAATATTCTTTATATGAAGAATAATAATAATTTTATTAATAATGAATTAAATAATTATACTTATAATAGTTATATTCATAGAAATTTAAATAATGGAAACAATAAAAATATTTATTGTCATAATAGAATGAATAGGTCTTTAGATTATGTTTCTAAAACTTATGATTATAGAAATCATAAAAAAGTTATTGATGAAAATATTAATAATTATAATTATAATTTTAATAATAATGATTTTAATAAATTAATCAATTTTGAAGATTTGATAATTCTAGAAGAAAAATTTAGAAATATTGAACAATTTTTGGACAATGGAAATTGTTATTTGGTTAATAAAGCATGTTTAGAATTATGGAATTTTTATTTTAATTGTTGTATTAAAGGAAATCTAAGTAAATATTATGTTGATCAAAAAATAACTAATTTAATAGAAGAATTAAATACATTTCTCTTATTTTCAATATTAATAATATATGAATTGTCTTTTAAACCAGAATATTTTTGTGTATGTGTTAAATATATGAAAGAAATGATTTATTTAAATAATTTAAATTACTTATTGATTGCAAATAATTTCTTATCTTTAATTCAAAAAGATTATTTAAATAATATTTGGATAATTAAACTTAAGTCAAAAATATCAAGAAAAATCTCAAATACGGAATTTTATATAAATCAAATAAATAGAAATATAGATAAAATATATGAAATAATCACATTTATTCTTTCACCTAATAAATTCAACCTAAATATTATAAATAATTATCTATTGGAGATATATAATAATTATCCAAAATATACATATGAATCATTAAATAGAATTTTTATATTAAATATCTTTAAAATAAATAACAATGGTTCAATATTATATACAAAAATTAAAAACAGTTACCCAAAAAATAATTTTGTTTTAAAAAAATCTCCAATAAAACCATTAACATTATTTTTAGATTTAGATGAAACATTAATATCATTTGTTTATAGTAAAGAAAATGAAGGTTTTTCAAGAATCAGACCATATTTATTTCAATTTTTAAATTTAGTTAAAAATTATTATGAATGTATTATATTTACTTCATCAACAAGAGATTATGCAGATCCTATTTTAGATATTATTGAAGAAAATCGAGGAACTTATTTTAATCATAGATTATATAGAGATAATTGTACTATATATAATAATAATTATATTAAAGATATATCTAAATTTGGAAGAGATCTTTCTAAATGTATTATTGTTGATAATAATTTACAAAGTTTTAAAATGCAAAAAGAAAATGGAATTCTAATTTCTTCTTTTTGGGGAGATAATGCTTATGATAATTCACTTCTTTTTTTAGGAAGAATTTTAGTTTCAATTGCTATGGAAATTGTTGAAAGTAATTATTTAATTGATATTAGAGAAGTTCTTTTCAAATATAGAGAAGAAATTTTAGGAAAAATTTCAGTAAAATAAAATTAGACTTTAGAAATTATAATTTTTTTTGCTTATTTATGGGAATAAATAAAATTTTTAATTTATAAAATGTGCAATAATTATAAATAATGAAATTCTTTATATATTAAAAAAATTTTATTATAATTTAGATAAATTATATTAATTTAATTTATAAAAAAAAATTAAAGATATATCATTTAATTTTTTAATAATTTCAAGTTTTTTTTCTACAGATTTTCATTAGAAAATAATAAAAAAATAATAATTAGAAAATATAATTTTCAATAATTAAAGAATTTTTTCAGTTTTTCTTTTATACAAAATTAATGTTCTAAATATCTAAAAATAATTTGATTTTGTATTTTTATTTCATAACCATGAAAATAATATTGTATTTATTGGTTAGATATTTTATTTACAGGTTATTTAATATATATACAATCTTTACATTACCATATTAAATTAAAATTAAACAATTGAATTGTACAATCTTATAATCTTTTTTTAAATATCTTCTTTATTTAATTTTTTTTTCAATAATAATCTTAAAATTGGTCCTGAGGTAAATTTTAAATTATTGAAATCAGGTTCTGAATCATATTTAAATTCTTCATTTTTTTTATTTTTTGATAATGTTTCAATCAATGAATCATCAAAATATTTTTGAGGTATATTTTTCTCTTTTTGAATACTATTTTGAAGAAAAATACATTCATCCTGAGTACAACACACACCCATTAATAAATAATAAAAATAATTTTTATTTTTTTAAAATCGAAACTACAAAATAAAAAATTAACGTTTTTAATGTAAAATCTTTATAAAATTCATATTATTAAAATATATAATCTAATAAACTAATAAAAATAATAACTTTAAAACAAAAAACTCATTATAAATAATTTTGTAAATACCACATAAATTCGTATTAATAGGTATTATAATAACTTCCATTTATATTAATTCTTATTGAATAAAATAGATATTAATAATAGCATTATCTATAATGTACAATTGATAGAATATAAAGAAATGACTTTCATCAAATTTAGGAAAATCAAAATTAAACATTAATATGATTAATATTAATTTCAGCTTATAGAAATTAATCATTTACATTCATTATGTTTAAAATCATGTAATATTGCAAATTTTATTTCTTATGAAATTTCTTTCATGAATTGAAATGAAGATTCCTTTCTATACTTTATTTTTTTGATAATAATTCTACTCTTTGAATGGACTATAAAAAATTTTTTCCTAATTTTTTTTTTATTTCTGATTATTTTGGTTAAAAAAAATTTTTTTATTTTTTTTACTTTTATAT